>JAQJVL010001013.1:0-288610 GCA_035578905.1 Stictocephala bisonia | reverse complement strand
TTGGAGAAAGTTGTCGACCTTGCAATCATTGTTGAAAAATTGGAAACACCGTTACTAGACAAACATTATATATCAGGATATATTGATAATCGCATAACACTCTGACAGGTTTATTTATATAATTCTATTTAACAGTACTATCTTTTTTAAACGCATCTTTCCGTTTAATGAATGTTAAGCAAATATGAAGTTTTTGAATGAAATAACTGTAGAAAAAAAAATAAAATATTTTATTTAATATGTTTAGGTGAACCCGTTCAAGCAAGTCAGACTTGTATAAATAATTACTGGGTAATAATTTCCTTAAGAACACTATTTTTTGTAATTGTATTGAATAAACCTAATACGTGTCTTTAAAATTACTTTATTTTAATGAAATTTGTATTCATTTTATTAACCAGTTCCTTACTATAACATGATTCTAAAGTATTTCTCCTAGAACCAGTCACTTTAGTGTGAACTGCATAATAATTACAATATATATTAGCAATAGCTATCTCAATTTATTAAGTAAAATTTATTTAAATTACTAGAACTAGTTACTGTTATGGTCATATCGATAAAATTCTTTAAATTGAATTTGATAACAATTACTTGACGTATTTTGTTTAGTAAATCTTTTTTGTAATTAAATGTTTGTTTTTAAACCAGAGAAAAACTGTTGTGATATTTTTTGTTTCTAGCGATATCATAAAAATCTTAAGATTCAATATCCAAATTCATCACTTTCATTAATATTGAGTTTTTGTGTCTAAGGAGTGTTAGTGTTTGGAATGGACAATATACTACAATATAAGTGTAACATGTCTTTAATACTAGTGTTAACATTACTGAATAATATGTTACAATATTTAAATAGTTACAATTTTTATCTATTTAATTACATTAAAGATTTAACATTAATTTATCCTTTTATCATCATCTATATCAACTATGGCCACAAACAACAATGTAAAGTTTGTGTATAAATTAAACTCTACCATTCTCTTGAAAGTAGGGCAGCAAGGAGCAGTTTGTATTTTACAATCCTTTTGAGTTTGGCTTATGTTTCTGAACAGTAAATTGGGCTATTTAAATTTAATTCAACTAGAAGAAACAACTATTTCTATTGATTAATTCCGTATTATTTTTTTATATTATGAAATTTAATTATTATGATATTTAATTTTATAAATATATTGTACTATAAGTTTATTAAGCAAGGGGAAACACCATGACATAATTAATTTAGTCATCATATTATGCTAGAGACATATCCTTAACATAAAAAAAAAAATAATAAATAAAAATGGTGTACTTAAGTTTCAGTACCAGTATGTATACTGTTTTAAATAAAAATTTTCTCATATGTATATTGAGCTTGAAATATATTTATAACTCCTAAAATATTCATATTTAAGAAATAAAATAATAGTTATCAGTAGACACGGATATATCGTCATAGGTCTGATTTGGTGACATTTTGTAGTCAGCTTAAATATTCGTTGGGATGGTTAAACAATTAATTATATAAATCTAGTTTCATAGCTTACACAAATGCATGTTCAGGCATGAATTGGATGTAAAATTACATCAATTACGATCTTAACCACGAAAATTATACAATTGTGAAAAACTGAATTACTAATGTTTAACATTTGCTAATGTATTTGAAACATTGTCTCTCAACATTACTGGTATATAAATTAATTATTCCTCTGGCACTGAATTAAAAAATAAAAATGTATAATTAGGAAGTCTTTCAACTTTTTTCTTAAGAGTTTCGTATGTTAATTGTATGTTATAGTGTAAGAAAATGTTACTTCAATAACTATCTTAGCTGAGTTGTAAACTTCGGGATAACAATTTTAGCTGGGTTTTTCTTTAATATTACGTTTTTCATTGTGGTAACCGCTTATGATAGGGTTACCAAAAAAGTTATTTTAAATTCAATTTTATATATTAATCAAAAAATAATAACATTTAATTTGATAATTTTATAACATTTAAAAAAGTGTTTTTATTTTAATTTGAGAGGAACTGATGGAAAAAACAAGGAATTGAAATAGTTAGGGTTCTACTCATAATTTTCAACTTCGGAAAATTTGAGCTCATTTATTAACATCAACATTAAGTTCAATGAACAAGCAACTGACACCGTACTCAATTTGTTAATCACACATACGGTATACTGTAGTAAACATCGAGATTTTTGAGGAGATCGCGTAAATTACTGCAAGATCACATCGACATTTTTGTTCCTTGTACAGATTTTCTTCTGACCTTCCTTGTTCCTTGTTTTTAATACTCTGCACTGTCCCACGCGTTTCAAACTGTCCACGGATCCCGAGAACCGTTAACCTTGTCGGTGGTTGTGTTCCAACATTTTTTTTATCAATCCTTTGCTTCTCTAGAAGATTTGAAGTCTTCCAGTAACCTTTTAAAAGTAATTTACGTTGTTTAAAGTATAACTGATCTTCAGCCATGTTTATCTTAGACTAAACGTACAAAAACAATAGCTAACCCCTTATTGTTGGAAAACATATGCATGTGTGTTTTTGAAACTATCAGCTTATATTGCTTTCAAAACTCTTTGTTTTGTATTGAAATAGATAATCATAATCGTAAACTAAACGTTGTGAACAAGAGAGAGAATCTTTACTTCTCCCACCACAGTTCCCCTCCATCGGCAGTGAGCTGCGAGGTACAGTTCCGTACAAAACATACTAAATAAATGGTGGTAAAATATTTTAACTATGGTTAGAACAGATTTAATTAAGGTTGATGAAACAGACAATTACTCTAGCATTTAAACCATCAAGAATGCCTCAATACAACTCAATTAATTTAAACAACATATTAGCAAATTAGAAAAAACTCTATGGCAAGTGGGATATCATTGTTGTTTTGACAGATAATCGTATGTTTCTAGCAGTGATTGTACTAAGAACATACGACAGTGCGTGATGGGGGACAAATTCTGTCGCACATGCGCTGTTTGAAGGCCATTTACCATGACTTGTATGTATACATTTTTTTAGACACCCTGTATAGTATATCCGAACATTATGTATAGTTTAAATTTAAAGATAACATTATAATATAAATTCATTTGTTATTTGTGTATTATTACACATTAATAAAATGTTTTATTACATCTTCATTAGTAACAAAAATAATCATAAACTGATTTATTTGGTATAAATATGTTACATTTGTAAGTGTGCTGTCATTGCGTGTTCCTGTTTCGCCTAATAAAATTGTTCAAACTTGTCATAACTATTGCAATAATCATTTAATCAGCATTATTTATTTTTTTAATGTAATTTCAATATATGGAAAGCGTACAAATTATAATAGTTTTAATTAAAAATGTTTTATTAGTGTTGCCTTAAGATAAAATATTTGTTTCTAATAAGCCTAACAAAATAAATAATCCAGAAGTGTCTGGGTTCTGTAATACTATCAAATGATAATCTTTTCCAGTTCGAACAGCATCAAGTAATTTGATGTAAGGGAATAGTAAGTAGATAAGGAAGGTAGGTAATATTAAGGAGGAGGATGAAGATGGAGTGGCTGGGGCCTTAAAAGGGGAGATGATCGTGAAGAGATGTATTCAATACGATAGGGCGTTAATTAAAGCCCAGCTTCATTAGCTAATGATTCTCGAAGATTAATTAAAAGCAAATGTTTCGGTATAAATTAATACCATCGTCAGCTACCAAATGTGAGGTTAAGTCAATCGTAAAGTAAAACAAACTTGAATCACGACAAGAAAACATAACATATATTGTTAATTTAAACATTAAAGAAATTAAGGCCCTTAATTTTATACTACTGCTGGTGGGAAAGTTCATGACGTGTTTCTATTTTCATTTGTTTAACTTGGAATTTTTTTTGTTTAATTTGATGTTATTTTTTGTGTTTGCTTTACTTCAATACAAAACACATTGTTGGCTTCAACTTCTCCTTGGGCAGCTGATAATAGTATAACGATACGTGTAACATTGATTTATCTTCAACAATCTGTTTAACCTGCTTATCGGAGAACATTACAATTATTTGACCATACATATCAGGGGAAAAAACCACGAGAAATTTGTATGTGAAGCAATTATCACTGGAAACTATGTTTCTAAGTTAAATTGCAGTCAGAGTCAAACAAGTTTTGGAAAAAGATCGGCTGAAAACCACCAGTTCTTAGTTTGTTAGTTTGTCATTGGGCTATTAATTAACGGGGCACGTTCTAAGAAATATCCCCACTACGTAACAGGCTACATTAAATTATACACCTTGATTCCAAACTCATTCCTTCGATCAAACCGTTCTTGAATTATTATTTATTTTGTAAAAATTGAAAGATATTCAATAAATGGTGTAAAATTTGAAAAAAAGTTAAACTTCATTTATTGCTCCAAATTATATGTAAAATACGAAAATAAACATCCAGGATACCTTTTTAGTAACAACCTGTAAATTAATTTAAAATCAAAATCACTGTATTTCAAACAATTTTCCAGCCTTTTACGTTTAAAACATACAACATACTTTAAAGTTTGTTTCACTTTTTGTATAACGAGTCAATATAGTGTACTTTATATAACTATTACACATATATGCACTTCTAAATACCGCCTTCTTTTCTTTTCGTAAAGTAATTCACAAATTTTTAAGTCATGAACTGTCCAAGTATATTATTTAATTTTCAGGTAGTTATTTGTAGGAAGACATTTTCAATTGAAAAAGAGATATGTTAATATCATTAAGATGTAAAGTGGGATTTGCATCCCTTTTACACCACCAAATTAACATCTTGCAAGTCGAAATGCAAATTTTTATTTTTATTTAGCAAGCAAATACACTTTCTGAGATTACAAAGAGTATTTCAAACAAATTTTAAGCAACCTTGGACTCTGACAAACTTCATTTTCATTTTAATAAGTTATAAAGATTATATCCTCAGTAATTAGAAAAGTATATTCAATTATATCTAAAAATTATGGCTTTTTAACGTTTCTAACTCCAAATTTATTGTAAATATTATCCAAACACAGATCAATAGTCGATCGGGGATAGGCAGAGTAAAGTTAAGATGTATATTGGACCCTCCCATTAGAAGAAATATTGTAAAACATCAGGCCTACCAGAACTGTACAAAATAATTCGATTTCATCAAATATATTCATCGACAGATATTCGTTTTAATGGGATATGCAAATATTGTCATTATTTTTCTATAAGGTAAAATAAGTATTCAAGTCACGTTTGGTTTCCTCTTGAGAAATACGTGATGAATTACTGCCGCAGTGCTCTTCCAAACACAGGCGTATTGTCCCTTACTATCTATAGACATGTTCCTCATTGGCATTTTGAACATAAATTTAATGAAAATATATAAATTTCATTCCGTAAGTGAGTCGGTCCCCATAAAATATCTTAAACTGGAGAAATATAAGATGGCTCGATTAGATTAATTATAAACTTAAGGGCAAGTATGGTAAAAAAATAGCAGAAAAGTAAAAAAAGCAGTTCCACCCCAACTGCCCGACAGATCCGTTGAATTTATATTACTACTAGTAATTGTTTGTTTGTTATTATATAAACTAGCTGGTTTAAAGGAGCTGTATATTTTTAATGTGCGTTTAAAACCATATTACATTTTTTACATTATAAAACATCTTTAAAACATAAAACAATACTAAATATTTTTCTAGTTGCCTCTAACTGCTGTATAGTACAGACTATCTACTAATGTTAAAGTAACCAGAGACCGAGGCTGAAGCCCGAGGTGACCCGAAAGTAAGGACTTTGGGTTGGTGGGTGAAGCGTGCAGGGGTATCATATATAAATATGATGTGTATGCCTTGAGCCTGAAAAGGCAATATTAAAACTTTTGTAAGGATACTTTTAAATGAACTTGATTTATATTTTTGTAACTAACTAATGTACTTAATCTTAAGTATTATTAGGTCAAACATCAATTTGTAACGTTACAGACTGTTAAATCCAAACAATTACTTGCTTATGGTTTCGATGTTTTAATTTTCTCAATATTATGTATCCCAATGCAAGTGCAATTATTCAAGAAAGTAATGTTTCACTAAATACTTGTGACTAATTCTTCTAAAGTGGCCATTTTTATAAACGACAACATTATGTTACATGTTAATAACACTTGATATATACAAGGTGTCCCAAAAGCCCCCCCCCCCTGTACATTTTGAACGGAATGTAACAAACAAATATCCTTTGGAGGATAGTTATGTAAATGACTAATGATGATTTTTGCGCTATATGAGAACTTAACTCCTCAAACCAAAATGGTAGGTTGGGGGAGGCAAGTCCAAAATTTAAAATGTAAACCCCATTTGAAAGACTTTATTTAAAAGGTCTTTATAACAGAAGAACAATGCCACAAACTAGAAGTCTCCAACTCAATCCAATACAAAACTACAGCCTGTCAAAATGTAAACTAAATATTACAACTCTTTTAGAATCAAAGCAGGAATAGGTTTGAAAAAGGTCGTGGTAAGACTTTAACGTTAAGTTCAATTATATTAGGCTAAGAATAAGTCCGAACAGATGAGTAAACAAAAACATTGTTTTTTTTTTAATTTTTTTAGCATAACTTTGTAATTAACCTTCGACAGGCTGTTTGTTTGTACTGTTTTTACTGGATTTAGATAGAGAACTCCAGTTGGTATTGTTCTCCTTTTATAAAGATCTGTAAAATGATGGTGTCACTTGATGGGGGTTGCATTTGAAATTTTAGACTCCCCCCCCCCCCAACATCCGATTTTGGGGTTGAGGAGTTAAGGTCACATATAGCGCAAAAATCATCAAAAGTCATTAAAAAACTATCCCTAAAAGGTTATTGTTTTTTTCCATGCCGTTCAAAAGTTACAGAGGGGGACTTTTGGGACACCTTGTATAACTTTATCACATTACTTTCTGTTATGTATGAAACTAACTCTGTAAGGACTTAGGAAGTGTATCAGCACTTTTGCATTGTGCGGTGTAAGGAACAATAAATTGTAATGTTGTATGAAGTGAAAATAACTTGACGATGACATCAGTACAAACATGATAATAATTTTTATTCTTTACAACAATCTAGCTAAGAAAATAAAATGTGTAAATAAGTTCTCTGAGGATGAATATTTCGTGAAAGTGTGACAAATATTTAATGGTTTAATGCTTAACAACTCTTCCTACTTTAATAGAAACAAAATCATACAGTAGTACAGTGAAAATACCTTTACTGTCTGATACACTGTGGTACGTGAGTTAGCGGTTTGTGTTATTTATTTTTATAGTTCGTTAAACAAATTTTATTGTTCTTTTTTAGCGATATTGTTTTCAAGTTCTTGTGAACAAATCAAATACTGTTACAAATAGTTTCAAATATTTTCTTATTTCAATGTGTTTTAGATATATAAATAGTCTATCTTTTTTGGTCAGACATTGTTAGCTAATTTCATAGGCTTTAAACGGCCGGTATCATAACTCATGACATCTTCTGAGACTGAAGATGCCTCATCTTAGCATGGGCGAAAGGTTTGGTGAAGTAAATATTGTAAATAACACCTTAACGCGGTTGTTATTAGTAGCTTTAGTTATTAGTAGTGTTAACTAAGTTATATTTTTTTAATACAATAATTTATTTAGAAAATATGATTTACTGGTTTAGCAGTTGCTATGAATACATTGCATACAATACCCCCAAAAAAGTTAAAATTTCCCTGAAATGATCTCATTTTGTCCTAATAATATTTTTTAATAAAAAAAACAAAACAAATACTAGAACTATCAGCGCAAGCTGTGAGTTCATTATAAGTTCATGGCTAGTACTCGGGAGGAAATGAGAACAGTTGAAGGAGTACAAACTCAGCAAATCTGCATGTTATGAAATTGAAACTCTTATGAGGAGTTCCAATAAAGATAAAGTCAATTTTTTTTATCATCTTTCACTATTTTTTTTTAACTATTATGAATATACGTTTGATTACAACTTTGCTGCAAGTAACTGTTATTTTATTACGTTCCTTATTTTGAATATGGACTGGTATGTAATAACCATATTCCAACTGAATATTTAGTGCAGGTGATTTTAAATACATTGTATAGCAAACCTTCTTAAAATGCAGTACAAGTTAAGATATGACAATGGTTTAATATAAAATATTGTGAACAATATTTGTACATGAATATAATTTTACTTATAATTTACATACAGTATACAGGGTGTCTTTTTTAAATGGCACATCATTGTGATCTTGAAAACCACAAGTCCGAGAAAAAACTTCAAAAGGGGAATCTCATCTTGATTTTGGAGAACATTAAAAATACAAATTAAAAATTTTAAAAAATGGCCTCCATTTTCCAATATGGCGGTCAACTTTGTTTTTTACTATAAAATACCCTATATTTTTTGGCAGTTTTAGATATAAATGATAGTTTTAAAACTTTTTTTATTATTGACAGTTTTTCGTTATGTTACTTAATAACGTACATATGAGAGCTCAACATTTTCATATTTTTAAGAAGATTACCATTGAGGTAACATTAAAAAAAATATACATTAAAAAATGATATAATCTGCAAAGATTACAGAAATATTTGGAAAATGTATGCCAAGATATTATTTTTTCATGATTTGATAGAATAGTATATTAAATAATAATTTACCGAAATTTAAACAAATCTGTAACTATTTAGTCACAGATAAATTGATTTTGGCAGAACTGTTACAACTATCAGCTGTTTAATTTAACTTCTAATACAGCTGTCTATATGTATTGGAAGTTGACTTAAACAGCTGAAAACGGTAACAGTGCGGCCAACATAAATTTATCTGTGACAAAGCAGTAACATATTTGTTTAAATTTCTCTGTATTATAATTTAATACACTATTCTGTAAAATTATTAAAAAAAGAATGGCAAATAATGTCCTAGTTTTTGCTGTAATCTTTGTTGTTTAGATAATTTTTTCGTAATGTATATTTAAAAAAAGTTTTATCTCAAGGATAATCTCCATAAGGAATCTGAACATTTTGAGCTCTCATGTCTACGTTATTAAGCAAAATATCTAAAAAATATCAAGAATAAAAAGTCTGAAAACTACTATTCATGCCTAAAACTGTCATAAAATATAGGGTATTTCATAATACAAAACAAAGTTGACCGCCAGATTGGAAAATGTTCAAAATTTAACATATATAATTTAACCGCCATCTTTCAAAATTTAAAATATATATTTTTAATTGTCTCCAAAAACAAGATAAGGTTCCTATTTGAAGTTTTTTGTCAGACTTGTGGTTTCCAAGATCACAATGGTGGCCCATTTAAAAAAGACACCCTGTATATCTACCTACATAAATAAAATGAGAGTTCTTTCTGTACATTTCCTAAAGTGACACGCTCATTTTGCTATCTACTCATTTATTTCACTACAATATAGGAAATAAGCCTTATCTAAATATATCTGTCAATAACGCCTAACTTTTTCCTGAAAGAAAAAGATTATTTTTTAGTGTACGTTTGTATAATGATACCAAATAAGTGGGAAAGTTTAAGACCATTTAGATTACTGAACTTCATCTTACTTCAATGCAACTTGTCTCTTCAGTTACCATGGTTTTTTATAGACATAACCCCAAATAAGGCCTATTATATCAGTGTTTTCCGCGTTTTATTTCAACCCTTCATTTTATGCTGTAATGAGTTTTTAAACTGGATATTTTCCACATTTAATGCAATTATTTTATTTGATTGTATTTTGGAATTATTTAAACATTGTCAGGTTATATACTTTGTATAACAGTGTGTATTTTACTTCTGAACTTTTCAATTTTTATTGAGTTTTATTGGATATGCTAAAATTATCTTTACTGTAAGCTTGTACTTTTACCATAGTGAATCATGAAACTTGGTTACTAAAATAACTATTTTTGTTTCTGCATTAATGGTTCAAAATTTATAATATTTTTGGCAACATTATTGGCCAATAATATTCTTTGCAATATTATTGGCCAATCATTTAAAGAATATACATTTTGGATATGAATAAATGTAGGCTACTAGATTAAAAATAAGTTTTAGTAATGAGACAGAAAAACAAATGGAACATTCTAACATAGTTATTAACTAAAGAAATAATGAATTAGTAAACATTATAGACTAGGACTAAGTGCATGGCACATTACAGTTCACCGTTCCTTGCTTCTTTCTCCGAAATATTAAAAGCAAATTTTTTTAAATTGACTTATATCTGAAGTTTTAAATTGCCAATCCGAGTTTTCTAATAACTTCTACGGGTTCCTAAGAAATAATGTTTATAGTTTATATCTCCTTTCGAAAATACATTTATCTTTATTACCATAAAATAATGTAAACTTGTGTAACAATTGTGTTGTACAAAACTTAATCTCATTTTATATAAATTAATACTGAGTAACCTTGATACCGAGCCAGCAAGCTAATATATTAGCATGAATACAGGTAATTTATCTTACTACTAACGTTGACATTGGCGTATAGCTTTGCTTAATACATGAATGTAATCTATTTGCAGTGTTTGAATATTGAATAATATGGAATGAACGTCACCTTCTAATGAGGTAACCTAGATACCGAGCCAGCAAGCTAATATATTAGCATGAATACAGGTAATTTATCTTACTTCTAACGTTGACATTGGCGTATAGCTTTGCTTAATACATGAATGTAATCTATTTGCAGTGTTTGAATATTGAATAATATGGAATGAACGTCACCTTCTAATGAGGTAACCTAGATACCGAGCCAGCAAGCTAGTGTATTAGCACGAATACAGGTAATTTATCTTACTAAGAACGTTGACATTGGCGTATAGCTTTGCTTAATACATGAATGTAATCTATTTGCAGTGTTTGAATATTGAATAATATGGAATGAACGTCACCTTCTAATGAGGTAACCTAGATACCGAGCCAGCAAGCTAGTGTATTAGCATGAATACAGGTAATTTATCTTACTAAGAACGTTGACATTGGCATATAGCTTTGCTTAGTACATGAATGTAATCTATTTGCAGTGTTTGAATATTGAATAATATGGAATGAACGTCACCTTCTAATGAGGTAACCTAGATACCGAGCCAGCAAGCTAGTGTATTAGCATGAATACAGGTAATTTATCTTACTAAGAACGTTGACATTGGCATATAGCTTTGCTTAGTACATGAATGTAATCCATTTGCAGTGTTTGAATATTGAATAATATGGAATGAACGTCACCTTCTAATGAGGTAACCTAGATACCGAGCCAGCAAGCTAGTGTATTAGCATGAATACAGGTAATTTATCTTACTTCTAACGTTGACATTGGCGTATAGCTTTGCTTAATACATGAATGTAATCTATTTGCAGTGTTTGAATATTGAATAATATGGAATGAACGTCACCTTCTAATGAGGTAACCTAGATACCGAGCCAGCAAGCTAGTGTATTAGCATGAATACAGGTAATTTATCTTACTTCTAACGTTGACATTGGCGTATAGCTTTGCTTAATACATGAATGTAATCTATTTGCAGTGTTTGAATATTGAATAATATGGAATGAACGTCACCTTCTAATGAGGTAACCTAGATACCGAGCCAGCAAGCTAGTGTATTAGCATGAATACAGGTAATTTATATTACTAAGAACGTTGACATTGGCGTATAGCTTTGCTTAGTACATGAATATAATCTATTTGCAGTGTTTGAATATTGAATAATATGGAATGAACGTCACCTTCTAATGAGGTAACCTAGATACCGAGCCAGCAAGCTAGTGTATTAGCATGAATACAGGTAATTTATCTTACTTCTAACGTTGACATTGGCGTATAGCTTTGCTTAATACATGAATGTAATCTATTTGCAGTGTTTGAATATTGAATAATATGGAATGAACGTCACCTTCTAATGAGGTAACCTAGATACCGAGCCAGCAAGCTAGTGTATTAGCATGAATACAGGTAATTTATCTTACTTCTAACGTTGATTTTGGCGTATAGCTTTGCTTAATACATGAATGTAATCTATTTGCAGTGTTTGAATATTGAATAATATTGAATGAAACATCGCCTTCTAATGAGGTAACCTAGATACCGAGCCAGCAAGCTAGTGTATTAGCACGAATACAGGTAATTTATCTTACTAAGAACGTTGACATTGGCATATAGCTTTGCTTAGTACATGAATGTTATCTATTTGCAGTGTTTGAATATTGAATAATATTGAATGAAACATCGCCTTCTAATGAGGTAACCTAGATACCGAGCCAGCAAGCTAAGTATTGTCATGAATGATTATTATAGGGCCCCCACTACAGCCGCTTACCCAGCAATAGTGGAAGCTATTTCAGCCTCTCTTTCTCTCTCCCTCCCTCCCAGAAGAATGAAAGTAATTGATCTTACTACATTGGCTATTAGCTTTGATTGAGACACGCATGTAATCACAATTTATTAGCAAGGTATATTCTTAATGGTATTTTGTTCTAACCTCAGATAAAATAACTAAAATATCCACCCAATAGATTTATTAGTTTTTTTGTACTTTTGAAAATATGATTGCCATTTTTCTGCTGCCATTGAAAACAGTCTTAACATCCCAAATTTTTTCGATAAGATAATGGCAGTTTTGTGGGGATACTTAAAACAGCATTTAATCATACACAGTGTTACAAACACTGACACTCAAACCAGTTTGGTCCCATATATCAAACTTTGCATGTTTGTATCTGAAGGTTGTTTATGACGCTTGAAAGTTCACTGACATGTGTCACTGGCTAGAGGGAGGATCGGCGGGGTGTGGGAGTCAATGGGAGCCCTTGAAAACACTTATGATGCCTTCAGTAATTTTTATTTTTTTTTCGTAAGATGCCGATTGTGAAGATATGTGCGAATATGGATTTTCAATGAGTGCGATAAATGTTGATGAGCGCTGTAGTCTTTGTTACAAACTAAGGCCGTCTTTTCCTTAGAAAGTGTCATTAATTCTGAATATGACATAATAAACATAAACTCATATGAACAATTTTAATATGAATTTTAATATGAATGATCGGATAAATTATATTTACAACGTTAATTAGGAATGGAAATAAAAAAACATTGCATTGGAAACGGTTTGATTTATTAAAGGAAATAAAAACTCGTAAATGAGCTAAAGCAGCAATATAAACTACATTAGTATGAATTTACGAGATATGTGCATACAAATATTTATGTGAAGAAGTGGGTTACGCCGGATGAAGGGAGAAGTGGCAAGAGGAGCTCGTGTAAGATAACGCAGCCGCTACTACGGCTATTGCTAACGTACAGTCAATCTCCCATTGCCGGCTGTAATACAAACACGTCAGCTTCTATGGCTGACATCACGACATCCTGCATTCTAATTTACAACCTTTTTTCTGTGTTCAAAAGGATTATTACACTCCTATATCATGTATAAACAAACAATTAAATGTTTTTAGATTGACTGGTAACTATTTAACTCCACGAGACTGGCTAATGTCTGGGTCTAAGCATGCGCAGTGTTCCCAACCTGTCACTCATCCAACCGGCTACTTCTTCTCATGACATTCTAAGCGTAGTTTATTTTTGTTTTTCTTCATTATTTGTTTATACATTATTATTTATAAATTTATTATTATTATACATCTATTAATTACTAGTTTAAACACATTAACTATAAGTAGAGTATATATTTTGATTTGCTTGGAGACTTTGACTAACAATCCAAACCTTAGCAAAGATATATACATATTCTACAGTAATAGAAGTTCACAGTTGCCAAACGGCCATGTAACATAATTGGAGGGGAAAAAGGAAGATTTGTAAACTTCAGTTTTCTGCTAGCCATTTATTTAGCAGAAAACCTAAACCTAACCTAACCTAACCTAAATTAAATTACGTCCATGTCTACGCTAATTTAAATGGATATATTTTTCGTGGTTATTTTATTTGAGAGTGAATACGTGAACTCTGCAGTAGAATATGGAACTATAGTTTTAGATGTTCTACTTACTGCTAGTTTATACTTACTGTATGTTCGGCCATAGTAAAATTACGTAACTAAATATTTTTAAGGATATTATTCCTGATTATGGGAAGAACTCTCAGCCATGTTGTTATTAGTTGAGTATGCCGTTGTATCAGATTACATCTACATTTATTAACAATAATCGCCAATAAAATTGTCTGTTTTTATTTTCTGCATGGTATATAATCTCTCACAAAACTTTAATTCTGAAGCACATTATGCAGTCATTTGTGTGTAAGAGATAGCTCAATACTTGACTTAATAAAATGTAATATTTGTAACGATACCTAAAGAGTATATATGCCATGTTTCTTTCTAACAATACTTGTTATTTAGTAAAGATTATTTTAATTTATTTCCCTTAGGAGTAGGAATAATCAATAATTATATAATAGTCAAACTGTAGCTCGTAATTACTGTCTATTTTAATTTTAATATT
Organism: Stictocephala bisonia; assembly: GCA_035578905.1. Taxonomy (NCBI): domain Eukaryota; kingdom Metazoa; phylum Arthropoda; class Insecta; order Hemiptera; family Membracidae; genus Stictocephala; species Stictocephala bisonia. Next base: position 274,120 of record JAQJVL010001013.1, on the reverse strand, counting down.
TCGTTTCGAATAAATTATACGCTTTAGATATGGTATGAACCTTGTGGATATATTTGAATGTAACTATCATATATTTCGGTAACAAAAATCTTGTTTAGGAAAGTGATATAGTAAATGTAAAACTAACATATAAAACTATTGAAAAAAAGAAGATATAAAATTTATGCATGTATCTTTCAGTGAGGAAATGTGGGCCACAGCTTAAAATTGAATTAAATATTTTGTGGCCAACGCAAGTGAACGTTTGTAAAATTATATTTCTTCTTGGGATATAACTATAGATAACATTTTTGTCAACCTTGTTAGAAGTCAATTGTCATATTCTTCCTTCTAATATTAGCAGCCATTATTTAATTCTTAACTATTCAACCTAAATTATAAACTCGCTTGTTTTATATAATACTAGCATATCTGTTTTTGTATACATTATGTATCTTTTACATAGGCCTAACACATCAACCACATGTCTAATATAAAATGGTAAACCTAAGTAGTTTATACGTTTTCGAATCTGTATGTATGTTAATAATGTGTACAAAGTAACTCAGTAAAACAAAAATAATTGAACTAAATAAACCATTACAAATTCACAAATTTCATTATTTTCTTTAAGGATAAAAGGATTTTTTTTAACTGCCATGATAACAGGGACTAAATATTATTTCTTTAAACAACACTTTTATATAGTAAAACTTGATTCCCCATAATGTTATACTCCACACATAAACGTGTCATCAGCTAGTGTGCAACTGCAGGAAGTGGGGAGGTTGTGAGTTTGTAATGTTCATGGCAGGAAATGAACCGGATCCGGAAACCAACCGTGTAACTTGACTGTCGGAAGGTGTGGTGTCGTCACTACATATGCGGAAGGGAGTGGGGCATGTAAAGGTTGTTGAGTGATGCATGAAACCTCTCTGTTGTACAATATCAACAAATTATTCGGCTGTAAATGCAAACACTACATTTTACTCGTCGTTTTGAACCATCAACGGTGCAGTACTGTAATCCAGCTACTTGGGGTCAAAGTGCTGTGGAGATTGTAGGCGATAAGTACATGATACCGTCACGGCGTCCACTCAATAGTTCCTATCGCCATCGTCACTACTAGAGAAGTCTGGGGTGTCCGTGTTGTGTGATAGTCAGTGTCAATATGTTGTATAGGAGAGAGAACTGATTATTAGGCTTGTCAATCAGACAAATACTACGTGGTTCGTATTCCACGTAAAACTGTTGATCGCTTAGTTGCCCTGAAATTGGGTTATTAATAAATGGGAATTTCCGAGAAAAAGTCTAACTCAGCAACCAAACTACACAAGTCATCCACACTGATGTAATCATTCATTTTCACCTTGAAGTATGCACAAAGTTGTGTTGAAGTGTCGTATTTGATTTATCATGATTAATTGGCCTGAGTACACATTCATTCCTTATAACGGTGATATTCCTAACAATATCTAACATTGTATTATTAAGTCATTAATACTACCTAAACATAACACATCAAGCATTTTAAGCATTATGTTTCACATATGAATGTATTTTCTATAAACACTTCTAGTCTTGACTGACTGGTCACTGTGTACCAAAATGAATAAAGAATTGGAATATTAAAATATTTATTTTTAAGGTGCTTGAAATAAAGAAGATGGTAAATATTTCAATAAAGACTAATAAAAGCCATTGTTTCCATTCAGGTACTAATGAGAGATTTTAGACTGGTGACCAACTTGAGTAGCCACCCGTGATCATCTTGAGAAGTATCCGTGATCAATTAGTTACTTGTCAACGAGGTTTGTGCGTTTAACTCTCAAAGAACGCAACTTGTAATTAATATAGGTGTTGAATTGATACGAGATGAGCATACATACTCGTATGAGTTAATATTATGAATGCTAACAACAGAAATTGCACAAAATATACATGATCTAAAATAAATTTAAATTATATCCAAAATCTACGACTCCAAACTTTGGGATGTTTGCTGGATCTAAATAAAGTAAGAACTAACTTAAAAAAGGCTTCTAAAACTGTTCGACAAGACAATAGGTTTTAAATGTCCTTATAATAATATGTAACAATAAATCGCTCTAAAGGTGGTCTCATACAAAATTTACTATATATACAATATTCTAGCCTATAACATAGTTTTCAAATCAACAAACGCTTTTTATGAAAATCTATTTATAATTAACGAAGAAAAACCTTGCAATTTTCTGTATTAATCAGAATTTGCATCTGATATAATGCAACGTGTAATATTAGAAAGTTACTCATTACTTACACCTGGACGTGTACCCGAAAGCTGACAAGTGATAAATTGTGTACGTGTTTATCTATTTGTGTATATCCTCTCTTCAGTAACAGTGTTATACATCTCAATTTATGTTTTAGTTAAATGCTTGATTCATAAAAACACGAACAAATACGCCTTAAAAAAAAATGTTGATATACGCCTGTTTTTTATGTACAACCCTAGTGCCCTGCTCAATAGAGCCACTGTTGATATGATTGTCGCAGTTAAATGTGTTTTCTTCATTATTTATAAATGTACTGTTTATATTTAGGATTATTAATTTTACTAATCTTTCAATATATGAAATCCATAAACGAAGTACTCACTCATCAACAACTGATCAGATTTTGATGACATTTGTTTGTTAAGTAAGCTGTCGTATTATACAGACCCACAAAGAACTATTTTCTTAAAATCCCATGTGTAAGGGATAAATCATACCTTCATCGTTTAAATTTTTCCATAAAAGTAACAGTGGTATTAATTTAAAGTTATAATTTATTTCAAGCCGGTAATTATAATAATAAAAAAATACACACATGCTTTGTAATTTGATTTTATAATTGTCAAATGTACAAGTTTATTTCTACTAAATCAGGTTTAATTGCACTACTTTGCATTACCCTTAAGTATACTTCTAGGGTTTAGTAGATATAGGCCTATTGTTATATAGGCATAAGGCTGAGCTTTTATAAGGTGTAAAGAGAATCACAGAGGCAAGGGTAAGCAAGCGTAGAAAACTATCCCGAAGTGAAGGAGAAGGTGTCAGATATTTATCTATATTTTCCAAATTTGGTGTGAGAACTTTATTTTAATTTACAGTTAACATTTTTGCATACTTAACAGTAATTTTTTCGTACTTATCATAACTACTATTATTATTATTGAGTATTTAATTTTGTTAATCGTAATATTTAAGAAATACTACTTGGACATTAATCAGGTTAAAATGGGATTTTCAAGGGATACTAATTCATTTTTAAAGTTATATCATTAACACATATGATCTTAAATGGAATAAGTACTAACTACAGCTGTTGCGTTATGGCAATATAAATTACCGCAGTAATCTCCATAGTAAATAGTTAGTACTAGCACTAAACGTACTAACTACAGCTGTTGCGTTATGGCAATATGAATTACCGCAGTAATCTCCATAGTAAATAGTTAGTACTAGCACTAAACGTACTAACTACAGCAGTTACGTTATGGCAATATGAGTTACCGCAGTAATCTCCATAGTAAATAGTTAGTACTAGCACTAAACGTACTAACTACAGCAGTTACGTTATGGCAATATGAGTTACCGCAGTAATATCCATAGTAAATAGTTAGTACTAGCTGTAAACGTACTTATTACAGCTGTCACGTTATGGCAATATGAATTACCGCAGTAATCTCCATAGTAAATAGTTAGTACTAGCTCTAAACGTACTAACTTCAGCAGTTACGTTATGGCAATATGAATTACCGCAGTAATCTCCATAGTAAATAGTTAGTACTAGCACTAAACGTACTAACTACAGCTGTTGCGTTATGGCAATATGAATTACCGCAGTAATCTCCATAGTAAATAGTTAGTACTAGCACTAAACGTACTAACTACAGCAGTTACGTTATGGCAATATGAATTACCGCAGTAATCTCCATAGGAAATAGTTAGTACTAGCACTAAACGTATTAAATACAGCAGTTACGTTATGGCAATATGAGTTACCGCAGTAATCTCCATAGTAAATAGTTAGTACTAGCACTAAACTTACTAACTACAGCAGTTACGTTATGGCAATATGAGTTACCGCAGTAATCTCCATAGTAAATAGTTATTACTAGCTGTAAACGTACTAACTACAGCAGTTACGTTATGGCAATATGAATTACCGCAGTAATCTCCATAGGAAATAGTTAGTACTAGCACTAAACGTATTAAATACAGCAGTTACGTTATGGCAATATGAGTTACCGCAGTAATCTCCATAGTAAATAGTTAGTACTAGCACTAAACGTACTAACTACAGCTGTTGCGTTATGGCAATATGAATAACCGCAGTAATCTCCATAGTAAATAGTTAGTACTAGCACTAAACTTACTAACTACAGCAGTTACGTTATGGCAATATGAGTTACCGCAGTAATCTCCATAGTAAATAGTTAGTACTAGCTGTAAATGTACTTACTACAGCTGTTACGTTATGGGACTATGAATTACCACAGTAATCTCCATAGTAAATAGTACTAGCACTAAACGTACTAACTACAGCAGTTACGTTATGGCAATATGAATTACCGCAGTAATCTCTATAGTAAATAGTCAGTACTAGCTCTAAACGTACTAACTACAGCAGTTACGTTATGGCAATATGAATTACCGCAGTAATCTCCATAGTAAATAGTCAGTACTAGCTCTAAACGTACCAACTACAGCAGTTACGTTATGGCAGTATGAATTACCGTAGTAATCTCTATAGTAAATAGTCAGTACTAGCTCTAAACGTACTAACTACAGCAGTTACGTTATGGCAATATGAGTTACCGCAGTAATCTCCATAGTAAATAGTTAGTACTAGCTGTAAACGTACTTGCTACAGCTGTTACGTTATGGCACTATGAATTACCGCAGTAATCTCCATAGTAAATATTACTAGCACTAAACGTACTAACTACAGCAGTTACGTTATGGCAATATGAATTACTGCAGTAATCTCTATAGTAAATAGTCAGTACTAGCTCTAAACGTACTAACTACAGCAGTTACGTTATGGCAATATGAATTACCGCAGTAATATCCATAGTAAATAGTCAGTACTAGCTCTAAACGTACTAACTACAGCAGTTACGTTATGGCAATATGAATTGCCGCAGTAATCTCCATAGTAAATAGTTAGTACTAGCTGTAAACATACTAACTTCAACTGTTACGTTATGGTAGTATGAATTACCACAGTAATCTTCATAGTAAATGGTTAGTACTAGCTGTAAATGTACTAACTGCAGCTGTTACGTTATGGCACTATAAATTGCCGCAGTAATCTCCATAGTAAATAGTTAGTACTAGCTGTAAACGTACTAACTACAGCTGTTACGTTATGGCACTATGAATTGCAGTAGTAGTCTCCATAGTAAATAGTTAGTACCAGCTGTAAACATACTAACTTCAACTGTTACGTTATGGTAGTATGAATTACCACAGTAATCTCCATAGTAAATGGTTAGTACTAGCTGTAAATGTACTAACTGCAGCTGTTACGTTATGGCACTATGAATTACCGCAGTAATCTCCATAGTAAATAGTTATTACTAGCTGTAAACATACTAACGATAGATTTTACGTTATGGCACTATGAATTGCCGCAGTAATCTCCATAGTAAATAGTTAGCACTAGCTGTAAACGTACTAACTACAGCTGTTACGTTATAGCATCACGAATTGCAGTAGTAGTCTCCATAGTAAATAGTTAGTACTAGCGGTAAACGTACTAACTACAGCTGTTACGTTATAGCATCACGAATTGCAGTAGTAGTCTCCATAGTAAATAGTTAGTACTAGCGGTAAACGTACTAACTACAACTGTTACGTTATGGCACTATGAATTGCCGCAGTAATCTCCATAGTAAATGGTTAGTACTAGCTGTAAATGTACTAACTGCAGCTGTTACGTTATGGCACTATGAATTGCAGTAGTAATCTCCATAGTAAATGGTTAGTACTAGCTGTAAATGTACTAACTGCAGCTGTTACGTTATGGCAATATGAATTACCGCAGTAATCTCCATAGTAAATAGTTAGTACTAGCTGTAAACGTACTAACTACAACTGTTACGTTATGGCATTACGAATTGCAATAGTAGTCTCCATAGTAAATAGTTAGTACTAGCGGTAAACGTACTAACTACAACTGTTACGTTATGGCATTACGAATTGCAGTAGTAGTCTCCATAGTAAATAGTTAGTACTAGCGGTAAACGTACTAACTACAACTGTTACGTTATGGCACTATGAATTGCAGTAGTAGTCTCCATAGTAAATAGTTAGTACTAGCTGTGAACGTACTAGTGTACAGGTTGTTATTATATGATTAATTATTTAGAAAATATAAAGATTATTCAATTTTTTATATGCTGTATTGAATCCAATTCAATGTTTTGTAGAAAAATAATGCTACGAGCCTTTTATTGTATTAGGCTGAAATAAATAATAACACCTACAAAACGTGTACAGTTTATATGGAAGAACTAGCTATTGGCAGGAAATGGTTAAGCAATAAAAAGAGCTTGAAGATAATACATTAGTTCCAGTATTTGCATTTCACTTATCATTGGAAGATTTGGTAACAAACCCCGAAATCCGAATTGATAGAGTTTATGATAAAATTGAAAATTATGACTCTGTTAAATGTTGCAAATCCTGTAATACAAATTTTTAATACCTTACATACCATACGTGTGGGGTTGTAGTTATTTTGTAGCCTTCAATTATTCATGTTGCCATAATTGTGTTATAACATTGTTATTTATATATATATATATATATATATATATATATATATATATATATATATATATATATATATATATATTATGGAATTGATATAGTATGTTTTCAAGTTTAATTTGAAATACAGGTAAATGGTCCAGACATAAGCCTAGTGAGTTCTCATACATAAGTTTAATCTCTAGTGAAAGTAAAGCAAGTAGGTCTTATTACTATCACAAACACTGCATATAATACCGTAACATGTTAATAGTATTCCAATACTATATTGTTCTTGATGTTTCGTAACAAGAAAATACATCGCCAGCTACGCCACATCCGTATAAATAAGGTAGTTCAATTTTATATTATTTAGTGGTTTCCCTAAATCTGTTATGAAACATCTTCAAGTAATATCATTTAATATGAAAACTTCATCTGCTGATAGGAAGAGAAGTATATTCGAAAAACTCATTTGTCAGCAGGAATGTTTTGTGATGTGGGAAAGGCCAGCTGGCCCACATGTGATACAACATGCGTACAGCGACGTTTCGTACAACGCCACTCTAGGTAATTATACATTTCTTAAAAAAATATACTCACAGATCTTTTTGTACTAAGACTTTTTATTTTTGACAGTGTACCAATATTATGTACCTTTCTATTTTTTAGTGCGGATGTACAATTAAAGAATGATTATTATTATGAAATGCATATATTTTCACATGAATTCTTGTTGAAAGTAATACCAATTTACAATTATTAACACTACTGTAATAAAAACGAGGAAAGAAATAAGTAGTTGAATAATTATTGAGTGGTTTTGTTTTACAACAACCAGTGGAAAAGTGATGAAATTCGTTCATTTGAAGTAAGTCCAATTAATATTATTTTGCCCTGCATATTTAAGTTGCAGCAAACTGTTAAATATATCTAAGAGAAAATGTATATAGAAAAAACCTCGCAGCAATAGTAAAATTATTACTCGCTAAAATTTTCCAAAAACTTCTGATATTTTATAGGTGATTTTAAAAGAAGAAATTATTTGATTTATTGAGAACTCATTAACATAATTATCTGTTAAGAGTCCAAACTCTCTACTTTATTTAAAAGTTTAAAAAAATATCACTGTAATATTAATTTCTTGTAAAATCTATATTATCAACTTCATAAATACTTTGAGGTTTCATTAACTGAGTATTGTAATCTACCTTATTTATGTATCAAACTTTATTTTGATATTAAGGTTAATACTGTAGTTTTCCACAGAATACCATGAGCAAAAGACCAACGCAGATAATGACGAACACGTAAAAAGATTTCATTTTGAAATAATCCATCAAAACCGATCCCTAATCAATATGACTGACTTTTATAGCCATGACATTGAGCTTTATACCTCAATTATCAATCTTTCTTAAAATCCCTGTGTGCTAGTAAAATTACTTGACCCCAAAAGTCATCAACACAAACAACTAATCATTGCATTAATTTTAAAATGTTGTAACGTGACTAATCTCATTTCAAAAACGTTACCCTTTTATAAATATTCTGTTTCCATTTGTATTGTTATATTCTACGTTTGGGAGAAACTTGTTACGTATACATCCTTATGCGAGTGTATTTATAAGAGGACATACTACGTAAGTCATATGGTCATCAACACACGCTGACATCGCTGAACTTGGAGGTGGCAAGGAGTGCAGAACATACTACGTAAGTCATATGGTCATCAACACACGCTGTCATCGCTGAACTTGGAGGGGGCAAGGAGTGCAGAATATAATACGTAAGTCATATGGTCATCAACACACGCTGACATCGCTGAACTTGGAGGTGGCAAGGAGTGCAGAACATACTACGTAAGTCATATGGTCATCAACACACGCTGACATCGCTGAACTTGGAGGGGGCAAGGAGTGCAGAACATACTACGTAAGTCATATGGTCATCAACACATGCTGACATCGCTGAACTTGGAGGTGGCAAGGAGTGCAGAACATACTACGTAAGTCATATGGTCATCAACAAACGCTGACATCACTGAACTTGGAGGTGGCAAGGAGTGCAGAACATACTACGTAAGTCATATGGTCATCAACAAACGCTGACATCACTGAACTTGGAGGTGGCAAGGAGTGCAGAACATACTACGTAAGTCATATGGTAATCAACACACGTTGACATCGCTGAACTTGGAGGTGGCAAGGAGTGCAGAACATACTACGTAAGTCATATGGTCATCAACACACGCTGACATCGCTGAACTTGGAGGTGGCAAGGAGTGCAGAACATACTACGTAAGTCATATGGTCATCAACACACACTGTCATCGCTGAACTTGGAGGTGGCAAGGAGTGCAGAACATACTACGTAAGTCATATGGTCATCAACACACGCTGACATCGCTGAACTTGGAGGGGGCAAGGAGTGCAGAACATACTACGTAAGTCATATGGTCATCAACACACGCTGACATCGCTGAACTTGGAGGTGGCAAGGAGTGCAGAACATACTACGTAAGTCATATGGTCATCAACACACACTGACATCGCTGAACTTGGAGGTGGCAAGGAGTGCAGAACATACTACGTAAGTCATATGGTCATCAACACACGCTGACATCGCTGAACTTGGAGGTGGCAAGGAGTGCAGAACATACTACGTAAGTCATATGGTCATCAACACACGCTGACATCGCTGAACTTGGAGGTGGCAAGGAGTGCAGAACATACTACGTAAGTCATATGGTCATCAACACACGCTGACATCGCTGAACTTGGAGGTGGCAAGGAGTGCAGAACATACTACGTAAGTCATATGGTCATCAACACACGCTGACATCGCTGAACTTGGAGGTGGCAAGGAGTGCAGAACATACTACGTAAGTCATATGGTCATCAACACACGCTGTCATCGCTGAACTTGGAGGTTGCAAGGAGTGCAGAACATACTACATAAGTCATATGGTCATCAACACACGCTGTCATCGCTGAACTTGGAGGTGGCAAGGAGTGCAGAACATACTACGTAAGTCATATGGTCATCAACACACGCTGTCATCGCTGAACTTGGAGGTGGCAAGCAGTGCAGAACATACTACGTAAGTCATATGGTCATCAACACACGCTGACATCGCTGAACTTGGAGGTGGCAAGGAGTGCAGAACATACTACGTAAGTCATATGGTCATCAACACACGCTGTCATCGCTGAACTTGGAGGTGGCAAGGAGTGCAGAACATACTACGTAAGTCATATGGTCATCAACACACGCTGACATCGCTGAACTTGGAGGTAGCAAGGAGTGCAGAACATACTACGTAAGTCATATGGTCATCAACACACGCTGACATCGCTGAACTTGGAGGTGGCAAGGAGTGCAGAACATACTACGTAAGTCATATGGTCATCAACACACGCTGACATCGCTGAACTTGGAGGTGGCAAGGAGTGCAGAACATACTACGTAAGTCATATGGTCATCAACACACGCTGACATCGCTGAACTTGGAGGTGGCAAGGAGTGCAGAACATACTACGTAAGTCATATGGTCATCAACACACGCTGTCATCGCTGAACTTGGAGGTGGCAAGGAGTGCAGAACATACTACGTAAGTCATATGGTCATCAACACACGCTGACATCGCTGAACTTGGAGGTGGCAAGGAGTGCAGAACATACTACGTAAGTCAAATGGTCATCAACAAACGCTGACATCACTGAACTTGGAGGTGGCAAGGAGTGCAGAACATACTACGTAAGTCATATGGTCATCAACACACGCTGACATCGCTGAACTTGGAGGTGGCAAGCAGTGCAGAACATACTACGTAAGTCATATGGTCATCAACACACGCTGTCATCGCTGAACTTGGAGGTGGCAAGGAGTGCAGAACATACTACGTAAGTCATATGGTCATCAACACACGCTGACATCGCTGAACTTGGAGGTAGCAAGGAGTGCAGAACATACTACGTAAGTCATATGGTAATCAACACACGTTGACATCGCTGAACTTGGAGGTGGCAAGGAGTGCAGAAGGTTGCAAGGAGTGCAGAACATACTACTTAAGTCATATGGTCATCAACACACGCTGACATCGCTGAACTTGGAGGTGGCAAGGAGTGCAGAACATACTACGTAAGTCATATGGTCATCAACACACGCTGACATCGCTGAACTTGGAGGTGGCAAGGAGTGCAGAACATACTAGTAATTCGTATGGTCATCAACACACGCTGTCATCGCTGAACTTGGAGGTGGCAAGGAGTGCAGAACATACTACGTAAGTCATATGGTCATCAACACACGCTGACATCGCTGAAGTTGGAGGTGGCAAGGAGTGCAGAACATACTACGTAAGTCATATGGTCATCAACACACGCTGACATCGCTGAACTTGGAGGTGGCAAGCAGTGCAGAACATATTCCATCGTTTCGTAAAAACACCATACACCATGTTTTGCCTTGATGCAACCCAATTCTTTTTAAAATATTCAATCTAAATTAATCCTAAACTATCGTATGATATTGGTGTTAAAAACACCTATCAACACGATCTGACACACGGTTTGTGAGCTACCTCAATATTTCCTAATAGAGCACTTATTAATCCTAAAAGTCATGTATTATCTCGTTTTAAATATCATGGTATGATAAGAAAGTATGCATTTTGAGATTTTTTAAGTTTATTTATTAAAAAATAACTCCAAAAATATGACACCAAACGTTTGGCGATTGTACAATAAGTTTCGTTCCCTTTTACATGTTTCTTATTTTAGATATTTAAAATCTGTTTTTGGCAATCTTCTTGGGTATGAGAGGCAACATCAATGAAGTAATTCCTTTTTTTATCTGTTTGCAAAATTGTTCATTAATCTCAGTTAATATTGTTAAGATGTGACGAACTATTTGTGACGGCAAAGTAAATACGAAAATCCAAAAATAATTTGATGTATAGAAAAAAAAAAAAAATAACAACTGTTCATTTCTAATGAAGAACTTTGTTATCAAATTAAAGAAAAAATGGTAACCAACGTCCCTAATAAGATGAACATTTAAAATTCAAGTTGTATTATGGCTCACCTTTAACATAATCAATTTGTCAAACTTTTATAATACATGAAAAAAGGCGTACAAATTAGCTGATAAAAGTAAAGTCAACATAAACAAAAATATTTACTTCACTAACTATGATGAAATTTAATCCTATATTTGCGAAAAAAAGTGAGGACAAATATGGTATTTGTATGTGGCATTTTAATGTAATGTAATTTTATTGCTGTACATTTATTAGACTGTTTTATTTTTTAAATTATAAATATAAATACTATCGTCAGTAAAAACATGTCCATCATATAAATACAAATTATTTTTCAAGTCATACATAGGACCTTTTTTAGTAAACTAGCTGGTTATGAATCTATATAATAGTAAAACAGCAAAAATAAATCTCAGGCTGTTATGAATTAGATACGGAAACGATGCTGTGCAATAAAATGTACCGTATTACTGCAGGAAATCGGTAAGACATTTGCCAACCTTGCATTGGCTCAGTTATGGACATTTCATCGAGCAAATGCTTGTATATCCTAGACATAACCTTTCAGGTTTATGAGTTATATTTCTCTTGATACACATTTATACTATTTAATATTCTTACAATATTATGAATCTGGTATGTATAAAAAAACTTAATTCTTGCGCGTTGATAATTGGTAGGTTGATATTTAACTTTCTATATGTATCCTTTTTGAAAAATTAAGTGCTATGCACTGAACGCTATGTAGTCTATAAAACACACTTTATTTATATATTCTTCGTCTTCAGTTTCACAACATATTTCAAATTTACTGAAATTACTCATTAAAACACCTCAACTGCAGTTTTACTCCAGTATTAAGAGTAGTAGACTGAGTATCTACTTTTTAAAATTCTAGTTTTAAATTTACGAAAAAATCAAGAGTCTTTCTTTACAACTGACATACCAAGGGGCTGCCGTGATACTAGGCTATCGATTTCACATCTACTCCCAGACCACAAAGGCAGTCTTTGACATGCGAATACGACCTTGACACTGTTAAATAAAGCATGATATCAATCGGTCTGAACTACCCGGGCTTAAACATAGGGCATACTGTAGCATAGAAATAAAAGCTTAACATGTTTGACAAGCCATTCTGAGGTAGGCTTTTTGTACAAAAGTATCATCGTTGTAAAACACTGTATGTCTTTGGACATGCGGGTCACGTATATGTCTACATCTAAGCAAGATGTGGAAGATTTTATTAAAATTAATATAATTAAAGCATATAATATACCAATCAGTGTTGGGAGAATTCGGGACAGGTTGGTACAGTTTCTGACTGCAAGCACATATTTACTAAAAGATTTACTCTTGTACTTTATATAATGGTAGGTATATTAATAATAATTACAATAATTGTAAAATACAAATAGATTAAGTAGACTGATATTAGATATACTGTTGATAAGGATAGAGAGTTTGCGTGCCTGTCTGCAGACAACCTGTACATAGGAATTTGTATCAAATATCCTAAAATGTATCGTATAGTACTAGACATACAATATTACAAAAAACTCTGTCAAGTTAGTAACAAAACATCCGGTAATCATTGATAGAGCTGGTGAACAGATGCATCTTTTCCACCAAAGTATTTTCACCAGCAGTTGGATAGTTTCATAATTGCAACGCAGAAATAATTTATTTAGATCCATATTTATGAAATGCAGCGATACGTGAATTTGTAAACATTATGGAAGATTTCGTAAAAAGCCTGATAGTGCAAATATAGTATAGAAATGCTGATGAGTATAGTTTTACTCAATAATCAAAACTAGACTTACTTGTAAAATTATACTGCTCAGCAAATATCTGCACTATCTGCATGACCAGGAATTTACGAAAATCTTCCTGCAGGACTTTATAAAAATGCATATAAACTAACTACTTTTGAGGAACAATTATAAAAACACACATTCTGATATTTTATTTGTAAGGAAGATAACTGAGTATTAGGCTATTCAACTACATGAAAACTGACAAATACCACGTGGTTCGTATTCCTTGTAAAGATGTAGGTCCCTTAATTGTCTTGGCTATTGGACAGTTGAAAACGGATTATTCAAAGGAAGAGTGACCTCAGTTAGACTTATGACGACAATCGCTCATCTAAAGCCACTACCCTGAAATGCCCTTCATATTTGCACAAAAATATTTACGATTGGATTCCAAACAATAAATAATATAGTGACATTCAAACATTTATTACTATTAGTAGGTTATATTCATAATTAAAATTAATCAATTAATGAAATTAAAATTAAAATAAGTCATCATTAAAATGAAAATTAAATCAACATAAAATGAAATTTAGATAATCGTCTTGTAGTAACAGTTGTATTTGTATCCTAGGCTGTTATTACAACATGTCCCGGTTGTTACACCAAACGGTTCCTAGAAACTCCTAGTTAGCTTTACAAATACTTATCGTTTATCTTGTAGTATGTCAAGTTTGTGTTTTAGATTCTTTAATCAAGTATTAGTAAAATAAAATCTAACTGCAGTATTGCTAAAGTCACTTCCCTCCCATATTATTACACCCTTTATTTAATAATTTGTACTAAGTCCTTTTGAAGTTCATCTTTGTGCATGACTTATTTTTGCTCATTACTTTTTGTAGGATGCAGTTTTTATTTTTCGTTGAATGTTGACCTAATAATTTGTCCAACTGCATGTTATATAAACATTTGGATCTACTGTCTACTGTTTACTTTCCCATTTATTATTCGCATTTTACGCTTTATTAACTTTTTAGAACAGTTTGGGTTCCGAAGCTTGAACACAATATATATATATATATATATATATATAGGCTACTAACTACCATGACATAACTTATTAATTATACATATTTTAATTATTAGTATAAATAATAAACATGTATACACATTAGTATATTTTTTTGTGTATACATGCTTAAAAAAGTCCACAAAAGTTAACTGGATGTTTATTTATCATTTCCATTCAATTAAATTGTGTGTTATTGGGATATTTTATTTGAAAATCGTTAAATATGTAATAATATGCACATAGGTTAGTTAAAAACATTGGCTATGAATAAATTATCATATTATTTTGATATTTTCAGATAATGGTAACACTGATCTGTTTTTGACTATGGTTAATTTACTCGATCAAGGGCTGAACAAAAATTAACGTTTTCAAAATCAGAGAAATTACACATTCACGTTGATAGAATATAAGTACGCTTTGTTTATATACATAACATATTGGTAAAAATAAAAATAAAAATTTAAAACTGGGTTAACTAATTGTAAATTTAGTGTCTTATTCAAGCAAGGACGAGGCAGAGTGGAGGAGAAGCTTGAAGGATGTAATTCCAAGAGAGTCTTTGAACGGGCTCAATACGCTTACTGACTGATTTACCACTCTTGAGACCAGATCGCCTTTGATTCCGAAAACAGTTTGAACTCCCTGCCTCTGAGAGGAGTGAATTATTTACGAGTAAGCTCCATTTAATCTACCGATACTGTACCACAAGCTCTCAGTTTTTACCTTACCTATTATACTAGTGGTAATTTAATTTAATAGTGGTGGTAATTTAATATAATCTTTAAATTAAATTCCACATTAACTAAGGGTATTGTCTGACAAATATCGTTTTACTATTTCAACAAGTTGTGAATGGAGAAAGAATTACTTAAAAACATTAGGTTAATATTGGTCAGTACTTTTAAATGTCGTGAAAATCAGTTTTTTAAATTAATTTAAAAGTCAAATCAACATTTAAATTAATTAAATATATATTTTTTATTTGTTGTCTACTCTTCATCAATCCAGTGGGAATTGGCACGGGTCAATTACTGTGCAAATTTATTACAATCGAGTTTTAATTATGTTTTACCTAGTTTCAGTGACAAGAGAATGATGCAGAATGGATCTCGGTCTAGAACAGACCAACACAATGGAAAACGTGACTTGATTACAGATCTACGATTGGCTTTATAATTGATTGGAGAACATACATTCTAATTCAATAATCAATTCAATACATTAGTTTGTTAATACCGAAACGTAATATTAATTGATCTTCAGAATAATTAGCTTATGGATTCTTGCTTTAACGAAGTTCCTTTGTTTCCATGTTTTCAAGGCCAAATCATTTTAAAGCCACTACCCCTTCCTCCTTGATCGTTCTCCTTATCTTCCACATCTATCTATTATAATATTCCTCTACATTGAATAACATATCATTCTTGACGCTCTTTTAACTAGAATGGATGATTATTTTATATTATTAAAAGAATAAAATATTCCACTATACGCTTATAAAACGACATTTTAAATGCACTGGTCGAGTCGGATTCATTGGTGGAAACGAGACAAAGCCCTACTCTTCCTCTTTGTGTAATTTAATTTAAAAAGTGTCATGGCATCCACGATGACAGAAGGCCGCGTGCTGACGGCGCTATAGCAAGCCTCACCCAATCATCACCTTATTATAAGCAGTGGCCATTGGTTGGTTTGATTGACACCAAATAATCACGCTTAGAACAACTGAATTAAATATTTATTTATAATTCAAATAACAATAATATCTACAACGCAATGTAAACAATAAATAGCAATTAAATAAACTTTTACAGTTAATTGCAGTTCTACTTTCTAACTTTACACTGTTGCGTAAATTGAACACTTGAACGCGGAAATTAGTCATACCAGTGAAGTCAGGCAGCTTAGTGACGGAAAGATTACCCTCTGCCGCTGAAACCCCTACATGCGCTAAATATAACATGCAGGTCACGCAATATCCGGCCCATTTATAATTAGTAGGCTTTAGTTTGTGAGGCTTTTTAAAAATCACGTTTTCATCTTCAGACAACACAAAAACCAATGTCAATAGAAAATAAAATTATTTATTTACAAGTTATTGAAATATTTCAGTCTCATTTTATAGTGAAATAAAATCGAAAAATAGTTTTCATAACTAATAAATGCTTAGTGTAATGGCTATGAAAAACTCCATTACACACTTAGATAATATATTCACACAGATTCGCATTTATTTTATTTATATAAATTGACAAATTATTTTATAAATGCAGTTTTCTTTAACGAACGTGTGTTAAAACAGCTAACAATTATATTTACTATAACATATTAAAAAAAGAAATAAAAACACTATATGTTTCTTGGATAAACATATTTAAATATGTATCTTATAGTTTTAACTATAACATAATGTTCATATGTATTATAATAGATCATGCCAAGATGAACATACATTACTGTTCCACACAGCAACAATATCTGAAAGTAGGTAAGTGTCAAGCTAAAAAAATGCCGTTAACATTGCATATTTTTGTTATTAAAGTACATTAGGGAAATGTAATACTATAGATGAGTGTAAGCCACCGTGCTTCTGGGCTACACGGCGTAAATAAATAAACATGCATCCAAGAATCACTCACGTAAAAGTATCCTTGTCATACATAGATTTTATACTTTCATAATGTGCATGTTTTATATAAAATACAAATTTATGGTACATTTATTTTATATATATATTTGATATCTGAGTTTTATACCAATAATTCAGACGAGTATATACTTTATAATAATGTACAAATGCATTATAATGTAGATATAGCACTTTGACTTTCATGAGAAATATAAATTAAAAATACACTATTTTCGTGATTTTAAAGTTGACAAAAAAAACTTAAGAACTTTTTTCCTTCCCCTGTGAAAGCTGAAAATCAGTCAATGAGACTTGAGGGACAGGAAACAGTTTTGATGTAAAGTGATGTCCTGCAATACAACGTGGGTTATTTACATAAAGGGTTATACTGTTTGTTTCTGAACTTGTGATGGAACAAATCAACCCAAATTTTCCTAAGATCAAAATTACGAGTAGAAACCCAAACGCTTTAATTATTTGAAATGTTTAGTAATTTTTATCTCAAATTAATAGAAAACCTCGTTCAAACAATATTGAGTTTTAAAATTCAATATCATTACACATTTAATTATCTAAGAAAGTTCTTTCGAACAATTATTTTGTAACATTATAATAAGAAACTAACACAGTCCAACAGTGAATAATTTAAAAAAAACACACAGTTAAATTATTGTTTTTCATTTCAAACAAAATAATAAAATGAATAAATAAATAAAATAAGTTATAGTTATAAAACATTGTTCTCAATCTATAATATTTTATGCATAAAATAACAGAGGTAATTGTGAGAAGTCAAAGGTGTTCAAAGTTCGAAATATTTAATGTTTATTTTATAATTCAATACAAGAGGAGTATTGAACTTTATACCAAATCAGAATCTGTTTATTTCCAATAATTTATCTTATAAATAAATACATGTAAACATTGTTTGGTTTGCATTGAAATTAATTATAAGAACAAATACAAATAATAGAAAAACTACTATATAAGTATATGAACAATATGACATGCCAGTCCTGCTGATGGGAATAAGTTAAAACCCATTAACAAATTTTAATGTACCTCCTTGTACTTAAGATCGTGACACTTTGCACTGGAAGCAGACGTGCTATTCACTAAGCTACGTAGCACAAATATTCTGAGCTTCTTGGTTTCATTGATCACCTCCAACAATATAGTCAATCCCGTCAAAAGTAAGTCAAATAGAATACTGTTCTTCTTAGTTCAAACTTCTGGCTTAGGGATCTAATGCGTGCTTAGTTATAAATTTGCTAGTGTGTCATAGTTTGCGCGTTTGAGATCGTATTTAATGTAATTTTACATTTAGTTAAAGCCTGAAAATGCATTTGTGAAAAAGCATTGTGGATTTATATAGTTAATTGTTTATCTATCCCAACTAAATACAACGCTAACCGTATAACGTCAATCAAGCGGACATGTGAGAATTTA
This sequence comes from Stictocephala bisonia, assembly GCA_035578905.1. NCBI lineage: Eukaryota > Metazoa > Arthropoda > Insecta > Hemiptera > Membracidae > Stictocephala > Stictocephala bisonia. Next base: position 255,398 of record JAQJVL010001013.1, on the reverse strand, counting down.
TTCACGTCTATTGAAAGCTATTCTTAAATATCAGTAGTTTAAGAATTATAAATCTATTTCAAGCTCAATATAAAATTTGAGAAACATCTAACTTCAAATAATATATGCATGCTAGGACCTTAGTGTTAAGGCGTTTTAACAAAACTCTGGTAAGTATACGACGACTGAATTAATTATGTCAAGGTTATACACATAACACCTTCCTATCTCACCTATGGTATTAAATATGTATATTTGGAAAATCAAATGTTTAAATTATATCTCACTCAGTCTACAGAAAGATATTAAAAATTTTAGCAATAGATAGTAGTTTTTCTTCTTTTAGTTTAAATGAAATTATAACAGCCCAAAACCCCGTTCAGAAACATAATTGAAACTCAAAGGCATCATAAAATGCAGACCGCTCTCTACTGCCGTACATTCATGAGAATGGTAGAGTTGTTTTATTCACATACTATTTGTTGTAGCCTCAATTCAGATACGTCATGATTGAAACAAATATCTAGGCCGATTTATAAATGGTTTATTTACATTATAAATAAATATTATACCAAATTACTTATTAATTTATTTTACATACATTGTATTTAATTTTCTATTGTTTTAGTATATTGGTGATTCCAAAAACTACAACACATAATTCATTTCAATGATAAAAAAACACTTCGGTATACAAGTATTTCAATCATTTTGTATTCGATTCTGTTGGGGAGTTTTATTTAATTATCTCACATGAGTATATATACAGTGCCATATTCTTTCCATTAAACAAATTGGTATATAAATAATAAATTAATTGATACCATTAATCTGATACTAATGTCAAAACACCCTGTATTTGTTACACATTTGAAATTAAGGTGACTGGTTCCAGGAGAATTAGTTTGGAATCTTTGTTATTGACCAGAAAATAGTCAATGAAGCTAATACAAATTTCTTTAAAGTTCTGTAACATGAACTAAAGTAAATGTAAAACTATTTATGAAGTTTATTTATTCAAATAAGAAAAATAGCTTTCCTTGTAATTATTCATAAAAGACAAACTTTGCTAAATAGGTAAACCTAAATAGTTTTAATAAAATATTTTATTTATTATTCCACATTATTTCAGACAAATACTTCATATTTGCCACAAAAGACGCAGTAGAATCTCACGCCAAGTTCATTAAAAAAATTAGGCAATTTATGAAACATACATAAAATGGACATTTACATTTAAAAATGACGGTCTTGTTAAAATGACTCAAATTAATGAATTCTCTCACAGTTAATTGTATGTAGTTATCAATGTATGCTAATAAATAATCGTTGTATGGTGCCAATGCTTGTAATGTTTAAACATACATTACAAAGGCGAACATTTTCTCAAACTTATCAAATTCTGTCATAGCTGTCACTCACAGGATACGATGTTGATAACATATTCCCTGGGGCACTCAAGTAGAATATCTCTCGATACCTTACGTCAAATATAAAATACTCGTCTGGTAAACATTTAAAAAGAATATATTCTAGAACTGTCATCTTTTGAGGAAGTCTTTATAACACAACATTTTAGCAGTTCTTACATTCTTCTTTCAAACACTTACAAACATAATGAGATTTGAAATATTTTTTTGTAATACTTTATAAATTAAACTGGAAAACAACAGTGTTTAAGTGATTTGAGTAATTTGAAAAGTTGGACTTCAATAAGTTGAGGGTTTAAGCTGTGATTTCAGTAGTACCGAAAGGGGGTACCTACGCCAATCGATAAAAGTGATTTATGACTTCCGGTCACGTGACGTGTCAAAGATGGCCTGAGTCATGTCATCTTTAGCTGATGACGTCACGAGCCCTTTAAACATTAAAGGGACCGGTTGAGGAAAGTGGGTCAAGGTCAAATGAACCAAATTTAAAAAAAAATAGCTCGTTTTCCCTAGACATTAGGACTTTGTGCTTCTATCACCCATTATTATTATTATTATTATTATTATTAATATACTGTTTCTTCGTCTTTGTAGGTGATAGTTTAAATTTCAAGAGACATGATTACTCTTTCATTCGACGTAGAAGTAAACTGAGCCTACGAGTTATTTCTTCAGTTGCACTCTTGAGCGTTGATTTGTATGTTGCACAATTGCATGTACAATAACTAAAAGACTTGCATTCAGGACAAGCTAGTCCATCGACTTGATCCTGCGGTATTCTAAAACATTTTAAATCGCAACAATAATTATTCAGCACACGTTCAAAAGTTACAGCTTTCCTTTCCATAGACATGTTTTTATTTCTTCTTCTCGTTGTTGTTGTTGTTGTTGTTGTTATAGGAGCGTGAGGTGCACTGTTCAACAGCCGGATGCAAAGTGAGGTAGCGCCGGCACGTCCGCTAGGGACTCGGTTTCTCCCCCACTACCACTACTTTACCCCCCACCACTACTTCACCTCCACCACTCGTCCCTCTATTCAGAGACGGGTTCAGCTTACCAAACCAACTTCAACTGTTGTTTCCTCTTCTTCCTTTCCACAGATAGCGCTATGCGCTCCATCAATTTAAGTTTTGTACTTGCAGTCAGAAGAACACGAATAGTAAAAAATGTAACAAGTCCGAAATGTAGGTCAAGGTCACCGAAATTTGTTTTTAAAAAAAAAACCAACACGGTAGTATCTTATTAGATAAAATACCGTGTTGGTTATCCTTAATTTTTTTTTCTTTTTTAATCATTTATTTACAACAACTCTGTTTACAATTGACTAGAACATAACTACAATTGACTAGAATATAACTACAATACAAATTAAATTACAAATTCCATCATTCGTGTGAGACGTGCAGAGTGAGTTCCGTAGAGTTGCTTCCACTTGATCCGTGGGACACCAGATATAAGGATCCAGGTTGAATATTCCGCAAATCCACATTCATCAGCAGTTGAACAAATCGTTTGGGCAGAAATACTTGAAATTTTGCTTCATCACCTTGTGTGAAGGGGGCTTCGCTGAGTGAGACCAAAACCGCTTCTCCGTGTGTTGTTTCCATCTTCCTTAGGTTGTGGACTATGTAGTGTTTGTGTTCTTTTAGCTCTGAACATTTCTTTGTTAATAGAACGTTGGATTTCGATTGGGTGTTGAATATTTCAACTAGTGCTTGAAGAGACTGCTTCTGCTGTGGTGTTGTCATCTTTGTAGTTGCTGCTGTGGTCTGATATGTTGCCTCCTCGGAGTCTATCATAATACTGGTGCTGTGGACGAGCCGCTACCGGATATTTATACCCCCACCACCGACAGCGTCACATATGTTTTCCGCCTTCAAGTAGTTTGCTAAACGGTACGCGTTGCGTATAGCACACTCTGTAAGTCCATGTATAGGATTGTTGGTATTGACGCAAATATGACCTTGTTGATTTGTAAAGTCCCTGTCTACATATATATCGTAGACTTTTCCGTACGTGTATCGTTGTATCCAGTTTCTCTTTTCTAATCCTCTTGTGTAAATAACATTAAATTGTTTACAAAACTGAAACATGATACTGTGTAGATTAGTGTAAGCTATATATCCTTCATACCATTGTATGTGATGGAAATATTTTGTCATCCATGCGTTTGTTCTTTTTGCTTTTGAATTTAGTTTGTTCCAGGAGAACGGAGGTTCAAACATAAATGGGTAAACAACAAATGTGTGCAAGTCTAAAATTATTAATTCTTTGATAATAAACTTATCATTGTTTCCACGAAACGCTTGAAATTCTATAACACAAGGTCTTGTAATTATATCTAATCCATCCATGTCGGAGGTCTTGCATCAACTGTTTTCCACACCACGGTAGGTATTCTTAAATACCAGGCCGTACAGTTACAGGCGCGTTGGTGTATATTTAACGTGGGCACCATCCCCGGTAGGCCTACCCCACTTTCACATATTTTTTTTTTTGTATTTTTCAAAGTTTTTATTTTATTGTTTTAACTCATTAACCTTGTTGATCTTTTGCAGGTTCAATGTTTTCTACTTCTCCAACTTCTTCTTCTTCTTCTTCTTCTGTTGCTTCTACGGTGTTTTTAAAGTCTCTCAATTGTCGCCACATTTCAACTTCATGAGGTATTCTATTAAAAACAGACGTATCCACAGGTCCGTAGAGTATGGTGCTATCCGGTTGTTTTTCCAACGTGTCCACCAAGTAATCCTTTATGATAGAGCTAGAAAATACCAACTGTTTCATGTATCTGGTAACGGGTGACGATGCACATTTGAAGATGTGGAATTCTTCACGTGTCAGTATAACTTTATTTTCATGTCGAGTCAAGTCCCTAATGCGTACTTGTACTTGCGCACGATGTTTAACTACATCGATCTCGTTGTCACAATCAGAAAGTCGAATGTTTGTTTTCCTTCCACACATACCGTTGTTGAGGTAGCAGTCTATTAGATGTAAATGTTTTAAGAGAGATTCCCACGCACTAGTAGAGAACAGTACCACCCTTGGACCGTGGTTCAGTATCACCGTAGGTGAATAATCTAATGATTTCTTCAGTCCAATAGAAATACTCTTACTTAAACATGATGATATCGGGTAAAAGATCCTTAGAAAAACTTCAGTTAGTATTTCTGTTGCAATGTTTTCCTCAAACTTCCTTTTTCTTTTAATGCCGACTTTGGCTGGTTCTTCTTCCTCTTCTTTTCTATTGTCTTCTTGTTTGTTGTCTTCTTTTTTCTCAAACTTTAAAAACTCGTCTATTTCCTTAATAACTTTTGCTTCTACGGTGTTATTTTCCTCCTTCAGTAACGGAGTTAATTCCGAATTGTCCTGTGCTAGAGAACTCATTGTGTATATGCGATGTTACCCAAGCGGTGTCACACAAACGAATGAAGGCCGGTCTCAATGCTCCGCTATTTAACTCGGATGTTGTGGTGGGGGTAAAGTTTTCTACAAAACTGTTTTTACAATACCTGACAGCGGTGTGTATGTTACAATTTTATCATGTAAAATTAAACAATACGCAGAAGTATCGTCAGGTATATTTTCCTGAAATTCCATTTCTATCTTGATATCAACATTTGACGATTTTACTGATTCATTTTGTTTTGAACAATCAATTATTACAATCGGTGCCTTACTAACAAACTCTTGAGGACTTAGCAGAGGCATGTTTGTTCTACCGTAGTAGGAACTTTGAAATCTAGCGTACATATCGTACAACACACTGTATCTCTTCTTTTCAAAAGATATATTAATGTTGTCATAAGGATAAAACTGCGAATTCAGGTACACTTTACAATTTGTTATTTTGCAATGATCAAACTCACCAGCGTTTGCGGTAAGTACATTTCTTCTCTTGGTTTGCAATCCGAATATCACGTATCTCGCCTTTTCCAAGTGTGTAGAAGTCTTTACACTCCATGTGTGTCGTTGAGTTGATGGTAAAACAGGATATTCATGAAACTCCCAACTTCTGAACGGCATTACTATATCTCGATCCGATTTTAACTTTTTCAACAGTGTAATTCTGTGTTCATCATTTAGCCGTACATGTGGCACTCTCCAAACAATCTTGTCCAATGTTAGTTTCCATTCCATATTGGCATCAGTTGTTCCTGCCGCTGCTTTGATACAATCTTTATCGTTAGACGTTCTCAATAGAACCAATTCTTGTTTTACATTTATTATTATTCTTCTGTAATCTTCAGCAAATCCCAGTAATAATTTCAAAGGTACATAAAAATCAAAGTTTCCCGATGAGTCAGGAGTTAACGTGTCTTTTTCAGGTGCGATCCATCCTGCGACACTCAACAGATTCTTCTCATTCGGTGTTATAGATGCTAAACCTTTCAATGTACTAGAAATGCCAACCTTTTTTGTTGAATCCACTGTAACCCCTGATATTTGATATCTGATTTCGTCAAACAAATACGCCATGGGATTGTTTATGAACGGAACAGTTGATCCAACGGTACCATCTCGTTTTGTTACTCTTCCTTCGATATATAAATAACTTTCACACGGAAGAGTATAAATATCTTGTTGTATAGGAATTCTGATTTCATCGTTATTGTTCAATTTTGACGAAGCGTAAGGGTTGTGCGTGTGATACTCCTTTTCCCATATGGTCTCGTCGAATGTCGGACCTTGCGTTATATCCGCTATATCCATTGTTGTGCTTTTTCACAAGTTTTAATCCAATGTCTTCAAGAAAACGAATGTTCTCACTTGTTAATTCTTCTGCTGCCGAGGAGGTACTGACCTGTTTACTAGTCGACCCTTTCCTTTCAAATGATAGCCCCATTTTTTAGGCAGACGATTTTATATGGATTCGCACAGTGATATCTTCACCTCTGAAGTCAATATGGTCTCCGTCTTGATCTAGTATGTTCACTACAACGTCTGAAATGAAACTGGTGTTTAACGGGAGGTACACTAAGTTTTGTGGTTTTTCAACTATTTTATATCCCGGTGCGACTGAAGGGTAAAAAGTGTGTAATATATGATTGTTTTCACCGTTTCTATAGGATCCTTGTATAATATTACACATTACATCTATTGAATTGACTTTGAGTATAGTCACTGTGCTATCCCCTGTATACGTCTTATTAGGTTCTAATATATTATCTTGTTTTTCACTAGAGAAACCCAACAGTTTTCCAATCGAATGTTGTTTAGTAAAATCAATGTAATACTTCGAAGTAACTTCAGCTTTCATAGTATTGTTGTTTCCTACTATTTGTATATTATCCTCTCCCATATAGTTTTGTAGAACTTTGTTGATATTGTCTATCTCGTATGAGCCTGTTGGTAAACTAATCACTTCCAGTTTTGAATATTTTCCATCTTTATCTTTAGTCTTGTAGTAATGTATCTTGTTGTTAACACCTTCACTGATGTTGGGAATAGAGTTGTACGTTGTTAAATCTAACAAGGCCGCTTCCCATAGTACTCCTTGTTGCAAACGAAGAGCTGGAAAAAGGGTAGTTTTCAAAGTTGATGAATTTCCGACCAGCGACACTGTATACGATGACATCTTACAGTTGACTAACACCTGTAGCTAAAAAGTTTAAACATAAATGTCCACATATTGATGTCTCTTCAGGTTGCTCTCTAGTATAATTATAAAAAACATTCTCAGACGTGCGAAAGTAGTACTGAAGCTCTTTCGGTGGTTGTAGATTTCCAAAACTATCAAAGTAGTAAATATTTTTCCCCAGTTTTTTATAACATATCCAATGAGTGCCCGATCCTGCGGTGTTATCTAGATTTACAATTCCAGTCTCGTTTCTCCAAATCTTCTTAGGTAAAGCGTCTTTCATGAAAACTCCTCTAAAGAAGGGTATATTTAAACAGGAAGCATATTGAAGCAGTTCTTCATTTGTCAATTCTTTATTCGGGATTATTAATTGTTTTTTCTTATTCAATACACACGGTATGGTTTTAGGTATAGTCCTCCTCCCTTTTTTTTTATCATAGACCATACTGTAGGCTTGTTTTTTCCTTTGTTTTTGGTTGATCGACGTTTTCTTCTTATACTTCCTCCATGTTTCTTTGTTGTTTTCCTCGTTCTACTTCTTTTCTTCCTCTTACCACCTCCAAATGTTGTTTTCACCTTCATGGCTGATGTTACTGCTAAGGCTGCTGCTCTTTCACCAACACTCGCGTCACTTGACTTTACTCTTTGCCAGGCTTTTTCAGCTAACGCTCTATCCGCTATAGATCTATTGCGGGTATCAATATATTTTGAATATGCGATATCGTGTTCTTTGCAAGCCTTGTCGAGTTTATTTATTCCTGGATCTCCTCTTGCAAGACGTTGCTGTAGTTTTGTTCCAGGTCCACAGTATTGGTAACCTCCGGGTAAATGTAACTCAACTGGTAGCAAATCAATCGCTTTGTTCACTATAGCTCCAACAGGATTAGAAAAAGCTGAAACTGCTGTTGATACAATTCCTCCTCCTCTTCTTATGAATTCTGTAGTGCGACTGACCCGCTGTTTTTTCATCATTGTCTATTTATATCGGAAACCTTCACAATCATGTACACCCTTTAAATGAGTAATCTTTAATGAAACAATCGTCTTGCTTATCTGTATTTAAATTGGTAGTTTATTCTTCCACGTTTTTTGTTGTATCACTCGATTGATGTATACTCGGCCAATCCAAATAAGTTCCACCATCGACTTGTGGTTCCGCAGCTCTACCTGCACTCCTGTGTATATAATGAAATAAGGCGGCACCCAACCTTTCTAATTTCTTATCATAAGATTTAGTCCACTCATTGAATCTACTATTCAACATTCTTTTCAGAGTTTCTAAATTTACTGCTTCCTGAGGATAAATTGGATCTTTTATATTGCTTAACCTTTTTTCTGCAAAACCCCAATGATCATCAGTTTGGGTAGGAGTACTTTTATTCACATATCGCATTGTAACTGCATCTGAGGGTAATAGTGGATCTTGAACATTTTGAATCTGTTTACCTTTAGCATTGTAAGCATTTCCTTCGATTTTCAAGCTAGGTGATACCAGCGAGTCTGCATACTCTTTTGTGACGCAATCTTGTTTAAGTTGAGGATCAGCAACATTAATAATTCTACGCTTTTTCACGTTATATACACCGTCTCCGTCAATTCTCAAACTTGTTGATGTTTCTGAATTCAATGTGTTTAGATTTACGGCATCGTTATTATCTCGAGGATCTTTAACAAATTTCAAACGTTTATTGCCTACATTGTAATCACCTTCTGCTGTAACGGACAAACCATAGTTTTTATTATAAACAATTGGATTTTCACCAATGACGGAATAACGTCCGAACTTGTCCACACTCATGATTCAACTAAACCAATATATTTTGCTGCTATAACACTTATATATGTTAATACACGATTAGTCCTCTATTTCGTAGTTCGTCAACCAAAGCGATCCATTCATTGTCTAAACCAGTATGCCCTGCTTGCATTGCTTCGTATAACAATCTCATTCGATCCACCAACTTATTGATATCGTTGTAATAAATTATATTAGTCTTGTATAGACTTTTTAATAATCCCTTTCCTGTAGACGTCGGATCATTTGTTTTCCTCTTTTTGGTTTTGTGTAACAGATTAATTTCCGCAGAAGATAACGCTCTTTTCTCACGTGCTCTTTGTAATGAATGTGGTGGAAACAAATTTGATATGATACTTGTATATTTTACTGATTGATTTCTATGTACAGGTGCATCTTTGGAATATCCTTTTCTATGAGCGTTTGTTTTTTCTAATATCTTCTTAAACAATATCATATCTCTTTTAGTATATCTACCAGGATTATGTTTAAAAATGAGCTCAAACAAACCTTTTGTGCCTTTGTATTTGGCATCACCAATTATTACATTATTGTCTACATCAACATCGAGTTTACTATCACCAATCAGTATTCCTTCACCATCATTTCCTAATCTAGCTCCGTACGTGTGATATTTACGGTTCGGCTGTGAGGAATGTAACATTTTCAACAAGTATTGTCTTCCAAGTGCCCCTTTAGACGTAATGTCAGTGCCCAATTTGCTCAAGTTAGATGGTACGGTATTTTCAACCTCTTCATATTCTTCACTGTTATCCAACCTCTCTTTGTCCCTTAACTCATCACTAGCTTCTTCTTCCTCTTCACTTTTTTCTGTTTCCTCCAAATCTTCACTTTCTTCGGAATCTTCACTTTTTTTCGGTTTCTTCTGATTCTTCACTTCTTTCGGTGTTTTCATATTTTGAAATGGGTAAAAGAACGTCTCCTTCCAACTTATTAGCGGGGTCTTCTAAGCTTTTCGACAATTGTTTCAAAGGTGCAACGATAGGTTTAAACGTAGCCTTAAAAAACTGTTCGCGTTCATTTATACCCAACTTCAATGCTCTACTCTTCCGCCTAATGGAATCACTAAGTGATTTTATTTGTTTTAATAGCTTTTCCTGGTTTTCCATGTTTTCACCATGACGTCTTGTATAACAATACCTATATTTACTTTATCAAAACGAATTTATCAAACCCTATTCTGTAACGTCCATCTTTTATGGCTTGATCTTTCATGATAACCAAAAACCCATACTTTTTCTTCCAAGCTTGTGCACATAGCTGTTTAAACATGTCAAATGTCATATCTGCGTTGACATGATCGTTATATATGTGTTTTAGGTTAGTTTCATCTTGTTTAAAGACAATCAAAACATTCGCATTGTCTCTGATGAGTTGTTTTGGGATTTTGCTATAAGTTTGTCCTATATAAATACTGTCGATATTATTATGTCTTCCCATGGAGAAGTAGTTTCTAACAGTATCATGATTTTCACAAGAAACATCGTCAAATATAAACACGGAATACGGCTTAGCATTGTTTGGTTGCATAATGCTATCACTAGCGTTAAATTTATAAAAGTTAACATCTGACACATCGGAAAGTACCTTGTCCAGTAATTGATATTTCGGCTGATGTAAGGACTTTGAAAAAATATACAGGTTATTAAAGCGTAACCCTTTCGGATTGGTTATTAAATTAAAGACAATGTTAGTCTTTCCACAATTTGAAGGACCACTCACAATGCATCGAACTGTGTTTGGTAGTAAACTACCGTGTTTACCACTGTTGAGTGTTGTAGTCTTGTCAACTGTTAAATCATCAATATTGCTAATATTAAATTTATCCGTATGTTGAACGATCTCCATTCTGTCCAACTATCAACGAAGGAATGATAAGGTTCTAATATTAGATAATGTCTTTTATAGGTATCCAAGAATCTTCAGATTTGTCAAATCCCAACCAACGTACTTTAACCATGTCTTTTTTCCGTTTGCAACACCTTTTCTACAAGATAAACATCGCCTACTGTTGATTTCATCAGTTCATGCCCGTAAAATGCACCTTGCAACAAGTTACCTTTGTTGTCTTTTAAAATATACGTTTCAGGTACAGTCGGTTGTACTTTGTACACTGTGAAAACTTCATTCGTCCAATTGGGGAGGTATTTTTTGGTAAAAACTCCTTTATACTTACTGATTCTAACTTTGTCAGTTACATTATACTTTCTCGGTTTTAGTTTTTTCTATTTTAGGTCTTGTATTCTTTCGTATGTTGTCTAAAACGGTTTTTATATTCTTTCTGTTTACTCTGCTAGGTGGCATGCCGATAGTTCGATGATACTTGTTGTTATATTCGTCTATCAAGTCTGCTAACACATCGTACCACACGTAAGACCCTCTTCTGGAAAACATTTTGTACATCATTCCTTTTAAAGTTCTATTAAATCTCTCGATTATCGCAGCTTTTTTTCTCTGAATTGGTAGAATAATGGTTTATCTTGTATTTCTTCATTAATTCCGCAAATTGTTTATTAAAGTATTCTTTTCCATCATCAGTTTGTAAATGTTTGATTCTATTCTTATCTCTTTTCATGGCTATTCGCATTGCTTCTGTTACACTCTTACCCGTCTTGTCTCGTACAGGTACTGCATCAGCAACTTTTGTACAACAATTAATAATTGTCAGTATATAGTGGTATCCTTTATTTATTTGACTATGAGGTCTCATTTCAATCAAGTCCGCTTGGTACAAATCGTTCACACCCCTTGATAACGGTATTTCTTCTAGGAAAATGAACTCTTGCAGGTTTATGAAGTTCATCGACAATTTTCCTCTTTACCTCTTCCATGATGTTGCTGCTGTCCCAATATCACCACTAATACAACTCGCACTGTATGCTCACCTCCTTTTATAACAAGGTAAAAAAGATGGTGGGGGTAAGAAAGAACATAGAAAACACCTTTTTCCAACATAATGCAGAGGTGGAGGGGAGGATAATTAAGAGTATAAACTGTAAAGTACATTAATGTTTCATCACTTTATAACAACAAATTCTCAAAGTCTTGCATTTAAAATCATCTAAACATATTACCAAAGCGGGGAATAGATTATTAAATGATCCTATCTTTGACCGCACAGTTTCCATCTTTTTATAACTACAAATTTTTAAAGTTCTGTATTTAGGTCAAGGTCATCGAAACATATTACCAAAGCGGGGAATAGAGCAGTAAGTGATTCCCACTTTGAACCACAGACTGATCTATTCCCCGCTCTGTATTCTAAAAGAAAAGAATTATATATATATATATTTAAATGCATCATATCTGTAGTGAAGAGAATCAGTTACTCGTGGATAGGACGAAGTGAGTAATGGCCGAAAGGTAATGTGTGAATTTTGTCTGGAAGGATGCATCGTTTGTCATCGTCTGAAGATAGTGCTTTTTTAACTTCGCTTATACTGTACAACTGATGATTAAAACTTCTTATAGAGTTGAATTTTGCAGCATATACAACATCTTGGAATAGGCATTTTTTGTAGTGTTCAAAGTTCACTTTCTTCTTTAAATAAATATTCTTTACACCTTTAGCTTTTTTTAACACTTTCTCCGTTACATTTTCTCCATACAGTTTTATTGAATACAATTTTGGCTTGAGCGATACAATTTCATCTAGTAAAACTCCTTTCGTTTCATCCTTAAATTTGCCAAGTACTTTTTTGTTTCTGTCCTGGTCGTAGTTGGGGTGCGTCTTAGGATAGTCGGAAAAGTCAAACTCATCACGGTGAACAAATGTGCGGAGATCCTCGTACATGTCTCGGGTGTTGATCCAGTAGACAAACGCATCTGTGTCCATGTAGCAGATTCCAATGTTCTCACGTCCGTAAAAGGTGACCATTTTGTTATAATGAAAATTGTACATGTGCGTTTTAGATATATCTAAAATCGACATGCCTACATACAACGGACGGTCCATTTTTAACATTAGTCTTCTTCATAGACACTGCAACAATGTTTTCATTTATTATTGAAGATGATCCAAAGTTCGGTTGTTGTACAAGCTTCTGTAGTTTTTGGGGGTTAGTTATGAGTTTGATGTTTATGTGTTTCCTTTTGTTTTCCAATGTCTTCCCAAATATAGCATTGTTCATTAATTTGAAAAACTCTTTTCCAAATTCTGAAGTGGCGGCTGCTCTTCTTCTGGTATTTGAATTGATGTAAGGCTTTAACCAGCATGATTGGAGAAAACTGTAAAACACGATGAACTTTTCTAATTTGTAAACCCAACTCTAGAGCCTGTTGAACTACCCACAAGTGTGCTACGTAGCGTTGTTTATCATTTAGAGTCATCATCAGTTTCGGATGATTTCCGATTTCTGACACTTCTGTTTTGGCCAATAGTGGAAGGTCGTAGTGAAGATCATGCAAGCGATCGGGATATTCATAATCACAATCGAGGATATATCCAAAGCGTCTCCGTTTTTGGGAATTTGTGAAATATCTCCTATAGAGTCTGGATCAATCCACTTGAAGTTGTCATACCGGAAGTGGGTGTGACATCGCCCAACCATATAGATTATTGGCGTCAAAGTAGCCTAAGATGTCGATGGTTTCGATTCATCATAATTGGGAAGATAGTTGTTGTTTGCTTTAACATGTCTTGTAACACTTTGAGTTAGTCCTCCTCTAACGCCAGACTCAACCATCAGTACCATGTCGATATCTGTTAGTAGTTGGAGTTTACATTTTGTTTGTTTCAACATAGCCTGCCAAGCCAAACCAGGAGAGGTGTAAGAATGAAAAGGATCCAAACCGTATGCGGAAAAACAAGTATTACGAAATTCCTCCATAACATCACAAAGTAAAGTCACATCCACTTTTACATAAAAGTCGGAATATTCTCCTATGGTCTTCATATTCATCTCGTTCCACACTCGAAGCGCATGTTCATAGTCTGTAGTTGAAATGTGCAAGTTGTTAAGTTTACTTTTGAATTCTTTTTTGGGAGGAAGTGATGTTTCATGGAACCTGTGAAGACCATCTATGTAGTCGTAGGGGAAGACTCCTTTACGAAGCACCAACTCTATTTTACTGGCAGGAACAATTTTACTAGTTTCTACGAGATCTTCTCTTCTCAGGTTTTCTGCCAACTTCTGAAGGCTAAAGGACATAAATCTAAATGAATCTATAAATCTAAGCTTAATTCTACCGACCTTCTTTGAAAAACTTATAAATTTCTCCATGGTCGTAGCCAGAACGTCTATACCTCCGTCATATCTTCCCAATTCCGGAATGATAAAATGAGAATCATACCCGCTGAGGTTATGTAGAACTACAGGGATAAATTTAGGAATTTTGAAGTTTAAGTTGCAAGAGTTACAGGCTGCACCTCTGTAAGCTCCTGTCAGATGGTCATGATCATGAACTTTAACATTAGCCTCTGTGAAGACGTTCTCACACAAATAACACTCTGTTGATGAGTTATGTTGTTGTTGTTCTGCTTGTGTCATCGGTGTCATAGCTCTCACACTTGCATACATAGTCTCCACTTTTCCAGCGATGTCGTGCAGATCGTCAACAAAGTACTTGGATGCTTCTTCGCCACGGTAAATCTTCGGTGTTGATGATAGTTGATATCTCCGCAGATGGTCTTCAGGAAGCGTGGACTTGACCATAATGCAATAGCTGTTTGGTTTATGCAGCTGGTACTTTCTTTGTTTTGCTTCTTCACCACCTTCATGTTCAAGTGGTAGTAATGACGCCTCAAAGTCCGCATACACAACAACCGGAATGCGGTACTGGTGCTGGATCTTTTCAAATTTTACTTGTGCTTTGCTGGGGTGTGGCAGTTGAACTCTCACTTCGCTGTTTCCACTGCATAGCCGCTGATGTTCTAATAACCATTCTCTACCTCCCATTCTAAATAATTTGTTTGTATAACAAAAACATCTTTTACAAATTGTTCTTTTTCCTCGCTTAGAGTGCGACAATTGTTTACTAATGAGTGCTTCAAAATTTTTAATATATACATAGTGCGAAATATTTCCTTTTTTGATTAACAATAAGTCCGTATGATCTCTCTTCTCATTTGATGTTATGCTTAAGGGGTACACTTTGTTTGCTGAATCCAAACCAAAAACGTTCACAGAAGCTGTTGGATTTTGCTTTTCAAATTTTTTTATATCCTTAATACCAACAGGATACATCATTCCAACAAAGTTGTATTTATGTTGCACTTCTACATATTTACGACTAGGTCTTTTAGGATGGTCTTCGACATATTTCGCTAACATGGCATATTTAAAACATTCTTCATTTTCATTTTCCACATTGATACATGATTTCGTATTGGAAATAGACTTGGGTAGTGGGATGTAACTGCTTCCTCTCAATCCATAGCCATGTTTATGCACTCTTACATCTAATCCTGATATTTCTAGCAAGCTCCATCCAGATCCTCTTCCTTCGTGTTCTTCCAATTTTGACAACAACTCTATAAAACAATCATCTACGATACTATCAATATCTGTTGCAAACATGATGGTGCGATTTTTTGTCATAAACCCTCTTGGTGATGTTTCATCCTGCATATTTACAAATAAAGCATCTAACAATAGACCAAATTTTATAAAATTTAATCTCCTTATTTCATTTTGCAATGTTTTACTAACTAATGGTTTAGCACTATTTACAAATTCTGAAAGTTTCAATTTAGCATTGTCAATTTTGAAATGTGTTACAACTTTTCCAGGTAGTGCATGAGCTTGTAAAGCGACATTGACATTCGGTGCTGGTGCTGGTGCTGGTCCTGGTGCATATTGAATAACGGTGCGTCTTATAATTTCTGGTGGGTTTTCTATTTGGTGCGATGTTCCGGGTTCTTCTTGTTCATTTTGGTGTTGTACTAACATACGATCCACTTCTTCCAGTTCTTCACAACATATTGAAGCTTCGTTGTTAGTCGGGTTGTGCACTAATTCTTGATGAATGACTAAAACCCATTCATCTTTAAATGTTACGTTACAAATGTTGCAACGATACATCATGTGCTCTCTAGCGAATAACCAATCAGCAATGAGCATCACTCTGTGAGACACCTCCTTTTATAGCAGGACGAAAAGGTGGTGGGGTTAAGAAAAAGTACAAAGAAAAAACCCGTATAACGACCCGCATGTCAAACAGGATGCAGGTGCAAGTTTGCTCAACGTAAATACTGAGATATGGGGCAAAGACGCTAAAGTAAATTAGTGTTTTCACCATTTTACAAACTGAAAAATTAGCAAGTCCTGAATGTAGGTCAAGGTCATCCAAACATATTACCAAAACGGGGAATAGAGCAGTAAGTGATTCGCACATTGAACCACAGACTGATCTATTCCCCGCTCTGTCTTCGGGGCAAAGGATACTGCTACAGTTCGATATATATTTACGAAGGGAGCGTGTTTAGAATTTCCTCAATCTCTTCAAAAGATAATAATTGTAGATCTTCATTTGAAGGGGAGCGGATTTAGAATTTCAGCAACCTCTTCACATGATAATAATTGTAGAACTTCATTTGAAGGCTCGCTTTCTTGTTGTTGTTGTTGTTGTTGAGGTGGCAACTCTGCGCTGTTTTTCAGCATGTTCTCTAATCGATTTATGTACTGTATTGCAGACTTAACAATCTGTATTTTTGTCGGTTTATTGTTATTATCTTCGTTTAAATGCTGGATCTTCTCTGCCAATCTTTCAAAAGCCTCATTGAGTCTTTTATACCGTCTCCTTTCCCTCACATTTCTAGAGTTGCTGAAATAATGATCCACTTCGTAGTGGACAGCCAACTCGTCCTCATCTTTCAACAAAGCTGGACATAGAAAACATTTCATCATTGTTAACCAAAAAGCTGAAATGTGTTGCGAATGCCTGCCAACCCTGCTCGACCGGTATATATAGGCCCCAAGCCCCCCCCCCTTACCCTCACTACCACCTCCACCGTCGTTGTAAAAAAAAAAAAAAAAAAAAAAAACTATACAGCTATCTCTCTTAGTCATTGCTTATAATTCATTTCATTCGTTTTTAAAACAATATGATACCATCCTCATCACAGAGTTAAAGTTTTAGTCTAAGTATAAACCAGGAGTAGATATTTCCCAAGTCCTGAATGTGGACCCCCTTACCCTCACTACCACCTCCACCGTCGTTGTAAAAAAAAAAAAAAAAAAAAAAAAAAAAAACTATACAGCTATCTCTCTTAGTCATTGCTTATAATTCATTTCATTCGTTTTTAAAACAATATGATACCATCCTTATCACAGAGTTAAAGTTTTAGTCTAAGTATAAACCAGGAGTAGATATTTCCCAAGTCCTGAATGTGGGTCAAGGTCAATCATACATATTACCAAAACAGGGAATAGAGCAGTAAGCGATTCTCACTTCGAACCGCAGACTGATCTATTCCCCGCTCTGTCTTCTAAATAAATAAAAAAAAGGGTACATTTACAATTTAAATATCAAAATGTTTTATTCCGATTCTTCATCAGAAGATGCATCGGACGGAAATAAACATCGACGACATAAAATGATTGTTAAGCGGCCTGGTTGGGTGGTAGTTGGAGTTTCTGTTTGTTGTTGTTGTTGTTGTTCTTCCGCATTATACAACCAATCACCATCATCACCATCATCTTCTTCTTCTTCTTCTTCTTCATCATAATCATCTCCGTTTTCTAACTCTTCCTCAAGCTCCGCCAACTGTGCTACTAATTCTAAATCTACAGACTCACCATCACTCAAAGTCTCTAGTTGGAACATTTCAGACTCTTCATTTGGTTCAAAACCATCCGTTTCTTCCTCTGGGAGAATGTCTAAGTCATCCATGAAAATGTTTTTAATAAAATCATACATCACTTGTTGATCGGTGTACTCTCTTGGAGCCATGGTAAAGATGAATAAAGGTGAACTATTTACTATTTTACGTCGTCAACAGAGTGATTGTCAAGCTCTAGCAGTACCTCCTTATATATCTGATGGGGGGGGGGGCTACGAGTAGTAGAGGGGATAAGAGTAGTGAGGTTGTTAGAGTAGAAGTAAAGCCGTGTTGTGAAATTTTCTAAGTCCTGAATGTGGGTCAAGGTCACCTAAACATATTACCAAAACGAGGAATAGAGCAGTAAGTGATTCTCACATTGAACCACAGACTGATCTATTCCCCGCTCTGTATTCAGGATAAACTAATTTTGATCAAGTGCTATTAAATGATTTTACATTTTATCTTTTTTCCAAACAGCAGTACCACTACTATCTCGGATTAAATAGTGCTTCTCGGTTGGGGACTTAGGGTTCATCATACCTTTGGGTAATCTTAACATGTACTTGCTGTCTTCACATCTTACGATTACAATAGTATGATCAAACGACTTGACAAAGAAATATTTTTTGAATCGACGAAGCCTATTAATGCGAGTTTTGTACAAGGTTTCTGCTGTTTGCTTCGCGCAATGAGATGTATTAGACTTCTCTTTTGTTTTTAGGTGAAGACTGCAAAGTACCTCATTCAAAATAGACGGTCTAATACATTGCTCACCTTTTCTTACGCCTTTTTTAAACAAATAAGAACAGGATTTTGGAGGTAGGAAACATTTCTTACGAATGGACAGGATTTTTTTGCATTTTTCAGACAAAGGTTGGTTTCTTAAGGGGGTAGGTGGTGAAAGAGGTGAAATAATAGGAGAAATAGGTTTCGTGACGAATAGTGAAGATGATGACGATGATGATGATGATGATGATGATGATGATGACGATGATGCAGGTGAAGCAGGAGGAGAAGTTCTCGCATCATCGACAATTGATTTTTGTACATCTTCATCTCGCTTAGAGTATGAAGGTGGTGACGCAGAAATCATAGAGTGTGAAGGTGGTGGTGGCGCAGATATCATGCCCAACGATGAAGGTGATAGTGACTTTGGTGAATTCTTCTCAGGTGAAGCAGGAGGAGAAGTTCTCGCATCAACAGCTCGCCCAGAGTGACAATGTTGTTCAGAGTAGAAAGGTGGTGAAGCAGAAGTCATAGAGTGTGAAGGCGGTGGTGGTGGTGCAGAAATCATCCCCATCGTCAAAGTTTGTAAGAGAATAGTTGATGCAACATTAGAAGAAGAAGAAGGAGATGAAGATGAAGTTAGACAGTTTTTCAAATTTAAATATTTCCTTGCAGCCATGGTTGAAATCGTTAAACAGACAGTGAAGCCGGATAACAGAGTGAGGAAGGGTCTTGCGAATCCGCCTTATATAGACCCGGTGGCAGTGGTAGGGATGGGTACAGTGGTAGGAGGCGAGGAGTACTGGGTGTTACTAGTAGAAGTAAAGTCACGTTGAGAAAATTTTCCTAAGTTCTGAATGTGGGTCAAGGTCATCCAAACATATTACCAAAACGGGGGAATAGAGCAGTAAGTGGTTCTCACTTTGAACTACAGACTGCTCTATTCCCCGCTCTGTGTTCGAAAATTTTCTAAGTCCTGAATGTAGGTCAAGGTCATCCAAACATATTACCAAAACGGGGAATAGAGCAGTAAGTGATTCGCACATTGAACCACAGACTGATCTATTCCCCGCTCTGTTTTTTAGGATAGTGATTGTTCAGTCATAATTGACACTCAGGACTACATGACTTAGACGGGTGACTGCGTGTGTGTTGTCAACCGCTTTGCATGGACAGAGAGACAACAGGTACGGTTTGCATGGCCACTACCCTTTACACACACAGCTTGTAAGGTTAGGATGCGGTGGAGGAAAGGAATGTCAGAAACAATCACGAGTGGTATTATTGTTATTTTTTTATTAAAGAACCGGCTTCAATTATTAGGTTATAAATCTAATAATAGCGCTTTCTTTTACTTATTGAAAAGAAGGCCCTATATATATATATATATATATATATATATATATATATATATATATATATATATATATATCTATATAATTAAAGAGCTAGCTTTTTATTAAAGGCCACAAAGCAGTAACAAAGCTTCCTCTTGTAATTATTTAAAACAAAAAGTTATTAATGAGCCAATTCAAAATTTTGAAGGAACCACACCGCAACTATTTCTATCATCAGTAAAGACTTGGGAGTATACAAAGGTAAGTGTGTTGTCAACCGCTTTGCATGGACAGAGAGACAACGGTACGGTTTGCATGGCCATTACCCTTTACACTGTTAGCGGATAAGGACGGAGTGACTGAAACAATCGGAAGCAAAGGAATAAATGCCAAGACGGCCGTATAACCTGAACTGACACTTTTGAGGATGGGTTATTGAAAGGTGATTGGAAAGTCTGCAAGAAAATACAAAATATCATTAGTAAAGTAATATCAACTGGCAGAGAGGTGATAATGATAGGATAATGTCGAGTCGGAACTGACACTTTCAGGATAGAGTATTGGAAGGTGTTAAAGGAAACTGTAAGAAAATACATATAATCATTAGTAAATGAAATCAACTGAATCATCTGTTAGAGAATGGTGCGAGCACTACAACTATCATGCAAAACTACCATGCAAAACTGTCATGCGACAGAACTACCACGCTACAACTATTACTACAGAGAATGTTTCATAAAGAATGGTACCTATTCTTTACAAAAGATTCTACTAACGGCTGCTCAATCAACCAGCTAGCTAGGCTGCTCGATAGAGACTGCCAGGATGATGGTGGCGAGGTCTCTCACCCAACGAGTAGTGGGGGAGCCTAACGAGTAGTGGGGGAAGTTGTGGTGGTGGGGGTTATGCAACCAAGAAGTTTCTATATCACTTTTCTAACGCTGAATTCGCTAAGTCCATTATGTAGGTCGCGGTTAACAAAACGATAAATTAATAGATGAGAGAAACTCTAAGTTTAATGCAACTATATAAATACGATCAGATGTGTCGAGAGAGAAAGAGAGAGAGAGCGACACGAGACTGTCTAAAGAAAATGCACCGCGATATTTCTATTAAGTACGTAACAACTAGCAAACCTAGTACGGAATTCTCTAAGTCCTTTAACTGGGTCAAGGTCACGATATAGTGTGTGTAAAATAACAGGGAATTTTAGTTCCCTGCTATTTTACGTTTGAATTCATCTCGCTAGAAACCACAGGGTTACACGAGTTTGACTTTAATAGCTTTTACTTTAAATTCATTTTTCGATCTAGCAATGAGTTTGTAAATGTGTAATTTTGAAGGTGACGTCCATTGAATAAATAGACGGTGGACATTAACATTGTTCAAAGGAGTTAATTCAATTTCTACGTTCAATTTATGTCCACGATATTCATACGACAGAATAGCTAGATAAGCTTCTGACAAAGCCAGCTCAGAAGGAGCAACCCATGTGTTAACACCTGCGGCTTCCATTGCGAAGTGATGGGGGGTTGAATGTGAAGTCGATCTTTTATAGAATATCCCCACCAATCAGCTTGCACCAAAACAATAACGAATTTACTACAACATTGAAGAAACTCTTATTTACTAAACTTAAACAGACAGCTCAGGGTCGTCAAGCATATAAGAATTGCTTCGATTTAAGAATTGAATTTAAACTATACGTGCACAACTAACACTGAAGTGATCAACAAGAACTGTTCTAAGTCTTGTAAGTGGGTCGGGGTCAGCAAAACAGTAAAAAAGTATATTTACAGTAAACTCACCTAAGCGTCCATCAAGATGGCACTAAAAGTATCCAAATGTAGCACACTGAACACAATAGGATGTAGAGCACAGTCCGAAACAATGACAATGCACATCATAAAACAAGGTAGTGAACACAACAGGACGTAGAACACTGTCCGAAATAACATCAATAAACGTCAAAGACAGGTAGTAGCGACGCTACAGAAAGCACGACAGAGCGGAGGACGCATGGTGTGAACAGGGTCGCGACTCTCGGTCGAATGATACCCACCGTATAAGGAAAGTCTCACTGAAGGATGTCGCCGGTGCGACCGTATAAGGAAAACACCTAATGGATGTAATCTCACTGAAGGATGTCGTACATAAATCAACCGCTCGCCATATAGGGAATCTAGGTGAGGTAATTTATTCTAACGAGCACGCTCCTTATACAGAGAGACAGATGGTTTGTTTATAGCTTCCATTAACCCTAGATCAAGGCGTTCGACATGTCACAGTAGAAACAAATTAAATAACAATTTCGAAGATTTTACAAAGATTGTTCGTGCGATTAGAACATTATTTTTCCATCACGAAAAACATTATTACAAGTTATTTTAAACCAAACTTATTATGTATTGTAATAGTACATTTGATTTTTCTACAAAACTTATATTTTTTATGATTTTATTTTACTTGTGTCTACAACATGTCTAATAGTTTATTACTACTACAAATTTTTGCCCGCTAAAAGTTTTACCAACATGCTAATAATTATTTTTCTTAGAAATCTTCATAGAGTACTATTTGGTAACTAAATGGGTACATTTTTAGCTATCAAATCCTTTACACTAAATGTACTGTGAATGGTTTATGAGTGTACTAGGTTTATATTGTATTATTATGAGGATACACAGAGTATAATAACTACATTGAATGTAGTCGTTCTCACTTTTTTCCTTATAACTAAGCTATTTATGAACCGATTTTGATCGGATTTGGTATGGGGGTAGTACTTGCCTTGTTCTAATGTACTATAGGGGTAGGGGGTTGAAACTACCCCTAACAAAAAAGTTTATTTTCAAAATAGGATATTTGTATTTTTGGATATAAGGACTTGTAGTAGACGTAAAAATATGAATTTTGACATTTTTTATTCTTTTCAGGGTAGCTACCCTTACCTGTTTGTGCTTATAACTCATCTATTTATGAACGGATTTTGATCAAATTTGGTGTGGGGGTAGTACTTGCCTTGCTCTAATGTACTATAGGGGTAGGGGGGTTGAAACTACCCTTAACTGTTTGTGCTTATAACTCATCTATTTATGAACGGATTTTGATCAAATTTGGTGTGGGGGTAGTTCCCGGAAAATGTGGGAGAGGTAGGGTACAATTCATTGTCTTGGACATGTTAGGTTGATTTTTTTTTTGGTGGACAGCCGCCTTTCACACACATTATACATGGCTGCAAACTAATGGCTGCAGCTGCGCTCACACCTGCGTCGGTGGGTTGGTGGTGGGGGTATTGAGTGGCGGGGGAGGGATCCGGGTACCTAGCATGCCCCCTAGCTCAGTCTACCCTTGGATGGTGAGCAATACACATGGATTCTCCTATCCAAATTGATACGGTTTCTACAACAACACCTTTTACATATACAGTTGACACTGCATTAGAAACTAATGTTGAAAACCCAGTTCAGGTACAGGAGGTGAACAGCACTACATCTTCTGACGTTGAGGCGTTTCTGTCATCTTTGCTGGATTAATAGGTAGATTCTGTTACTTGTTGTTGGTCATGTCTCTTAAAGTTAAAGAAGTTACTTATAACACTGTTCATTTATCGACTTTACAAGATCTCCATGTTTTTACGAAGGAATTGGAGGATCTATTATCGACTGGTTACACTGTGGCTTTGGACGTCTTTGCAACGAATTATGATAACAAGGACTCTGCCAATGATTCTCGGATGGCTTTGGAATACGCACCGCCAAAAAGGAGAACTATCGACACCTGAAGAACAGACATAGGCTCAGTTTACTTCTACGTCGAATGAAAGAGTAATCATGTCTCTTGAAATTTAAACTATCACCTACAAAGACGAAGAAACAGTATATTAATAATAATAATAATAATAATAATAATGGGTGATAGAAGCACAAAGTCCTAATGTCTAGGGAAAACGAGCTATTTTTTTTTAAATTTGGTTCATTTGACCTTGACCCACTTTCCTCAACCGGTCCCTTTAATGTTTAAAGGGCTCGTGACGTCATCAGCTAAAGATGACATGACTCAGGCCATCTTTGACACGTCACGTGACCGGAAGTCATAAATCACTTTTATCGATTGGCGTAGGTACCCCCTTTCGGTACTACTGATTTCCCACAATTTATATTTGAAGTGTATATAAAAACAAAATTAAAACAGTAAAAAGTTTGCTTGCTGTAATTTAGTTTTAGTAATCGGTTCGTAGAAGTATCTTAGCACATATTTATTTCTATACGATGAGGGAAGACTGGTAAATAACTGTGAATAGAAACGACAACATTTGTATATGGGATAAAGCCTGAGTTTTATTGCTAAAGTGAGGATAATGTGGTTTTGTAAACATGTGAGGGTTGTGATGTTGTTTATTGGATATAATGGTAATATTTCCAGTTACTATTCTTTATGTTAATAATTTGAAAAAATATACCTTATTGTTCTATAGTTTGATTGTATTCGTGATTGTAAATTCTATATAACTTTTTTAATTACAAATAACTCATATATTGTACAAAAGCATTTATACATATTTTATATTTTAATCACGCGCCTAAATATATTAACTACAAAACCACAATTTAAAACTGTTCAAACAATAAAAACTAATTTTAAATACTATATTTAATATCAACAAACTGTCAGAACAATTTATAATAAAACACAGAGAATTATAATATAAATTATTAAGATTTATAATATATTGAATAGTAATATTTAAAGATGTTATTTTATACTCGACTTCGTTTCCAGAGAAAGCTGGTAATATTCCATAGTTCCATACAATTTAACGGTCTAACACTCCACTAAGTTATTTGTGGCAGTGTTTCACATTCAAGTTTCCTTGTACTTACTTAAAGATATGGCAAATTACTTATCTAAGTCTTTTGTATCTGAATACTTCGTTATACTTAACAATATAAATAGTTGCTAAACATGTTTAAAGCAGCAGTAAAATCATTACACTTTGAGGGTTGAGTTATAAGAGTCTTTAATACGTAAACATGTATTATTCGACTGTCTGTGATTCTCTATGGGGTGGTTCTCTATCCTTGCTTATCCTCCCCTCCTTCGTGGGTCCTTCTAACCCATGAGACCCATCCCCCCCACCAAAGCTGGAAAGCGTGCCAACCGGGGGATGGCTCAAAACAAGTCGAGCGATGGGATCACGGGTGGCAGTTGGAGGGTCAAAATAATACTCGGCAGCTGAGCAAAACTAGTTTATTACCAAGGCAAATAATAATTAAACCAAAACGGCAGAAGGCCACAATATTAACGGGCAGAAGGCCCCAATATAAATTAGCACTTAACTCAATAACCATAAACACTAAAATTACCAAGATACTACACAATAACTACAGAAACAACAAACTCCACAAATACCAAAATTTAACAATTAATCAACTGTATGGCCTATCTGCAGTTTAGCCTGAGACACCCCAAAACGTAAGAAAATATTAAGCCCCAAATAAAAGTGAAAATTTAGAAAACTTTTGGATCACAACACTTAAAACCGGCAATTTAGCCCACACATCCCTTGATTCCACCGGGCCAGGGAGTAAGCCGGAATCCCTGGGCAGCTCCGAATTAAAAGTTAACAATAATCCCCTTTTGGTGAAGAATTTAAAAATTAAACAATTTAAAAGAAAATATAACACGGTACCGTTCGAGTAAAAATTCACTTCCGAACACCCCTAATACACTTAACAAAAAAATAAATAACAATAACTAGGCCTAAACATATAAATAAAGAATACTATAGTTTAACAGTAGGGCCTAACAAAATATAAAAATTTGAATAACTATAACAATAAAATAAACTAAAGATTAACAACAATAAATATTAACACAAATTTTTTGTTTATTTTTAAAAACCCTTCTTTTTTCTTAAACTTGCAAAATCTATAACAATGTCCCCCATGGCTGTGTTTCCTAAAATCACTGTTCGAGTGTTAGGCCTAGGCCGCATACAGTTCCATAAACTTTTTTTCTTTTTATATAGCACTTGTTTTTTTTTTTTTTCTTTTAATCGATGCACCAACCAAAACCCCCAGCTCAGCCGCCGGGAAACCCAAAATGGAATACACTGACCTGAGGACAGAAGACTTAAGTATGTACCCAAGATGTAGAGCGGGTAGCTAGCGACTCCAGGCTTCAACATGGTCCTCAGGCCAGGCTAGCAGTGCAGATGGTAGAACTTTGCCCGGACGACCGGCTGAGGGTTGAAACGTCCTACTCAAGGACCCTGGACTGCAACCAGACCACAGCACATTAAAACAGTCCAGCCATCACAACAACATATTACACATAACCACTAAATATAAGGGTGCATGATTTAACAAAACTGAACATGAAGAGCAAACAAGACAGTGGAGCAAACTAGAAAATGAAAGGTTAACTTTAGGCTAAGAATAATTAGGTGGGCAAACTCAGATTTAAAATCAATTACAAGTTAACAAATTATAAAAGACGTATATGGAACTAAAAATGATAAACTGAGAACTAGGCTATTGAAACAGGAGAAATATGTTAGAACATGAAAATCAAAGAGTACAGCTAGGCTAGGTTATTGGCAAAGAACAAAAAATATGGTAAATCGGTAACTACAACTGTAAAAAGGCTCAATAAACATTATACAGAATTACAATTGAACATAAAGGCAGATATAAAAAGCATTAACGGTAATTAACGGTAAAACTTAACATGGAGCACATGGGTCAAACCTAGGTTAACACATCTAGACAAAGAAACCAAATTTAACAAAACTCTGAATACACAAGTAAGAACGATTAATATTTTCAATGAAACAAAAGTATTTTCACCAAAAGGGTGATTAGATATTAAAACTTACAAAATGAACACTTACGTTTTAGTTTGTCTAGCCAAACATGGAAAGGAGGTTCGGCCGAGTAGAACACTTCTAGAACAATCTAGACTGAACAGACAGGCCAACCTGACCGAAGCTGCTGGAACACGGAACGAACGGAACCGGGCCAACGGCCACCAAAGTACGCGGAACGCAGAGCGTGAGCGATCTCAGGCAGCCTGGCAGACAACGAAAAAAGCGAAAAATGTACCGGTCAAAACGACCCGGTACACCCAGGACATCAAAATAAAAAGCTCGGCCTGCAACCTCACCACTTCATGAGCAAACGCTCGGCCTGTAGTCTCACCACTTCATAAGAAAAAGCTCGGCCTGCAGCCTCACCATTTCATGAGCAAACGCTCGGCCTGCAACCTCACCACTTCATGAGAAAAAGCTCGGCCTGCAGCCTCACCACTTCATGAGAAAAAGCTCGGCCTGCAGCTTTACCATTTCATGAGCTTTCATGAGCAAACGCTGGGCCTGCACCCTCACCACTTCATGAGAAAAAGCTCGGCCTGCAGCCTCACCACCCCATGAGCAAATGATCGGCCTACTGAATCATCAAATAATAATAGTGCAATAGATATGTTACCCAGTAATCATTATTTAACTGATTTAAGCACTGATTGATGCCTTTGTTTATGATATCAGCTAAATATCATGACACTGAATGTTAATTGCAACTTGTATCAAGTTAGGACCACAGGTAGCATGTGTAGATCAATAGATTAATTGTCAATATTTCTAAAAAAGAAACACTACGTTCTTTACGAGGTTTAGACTGAAAAATGAAGTATTTATACTGTGATTTTTAAATCACAGACTGGTTTAATTTTTCTGGTAAGTCTGCATAAACCGTGATTGAAAGAGGCAACAATGAAGTTTGGTACTTGGAAATGCAGGTACTTGATATTGAATAGTTAGGCAACACGAGAACTGTATCTAAATTGCCTTCACCATTGACAGGCGCTCTCCACCCAACACATGGGAGTTCTAGGTACCAAGTGTAATCCTAGAGTGCTCAGTTTTCAGGAGCACATTAACTGACTTGATAAGCACTTTGTAAAAGTGAATCATTGAACTACAATTTATTTTCGAAAAGTGACCACTCACACTTACTTGGCCAAATGTGTGAGCGAAAAGGGATCACTCACACTCACTTGGCCAAATGTGTGAGCGAAAAGGGACAACTCACACTCACTTGGCCAAATGTGTGAGCGAAAGGGACCACTCACACTCACTTGGCCAAATGTGTGAGCGAAAAGGGACCACTCACACTCACTTGGCCAAATTTGTGAGCGCAAAGGGATCAGTCACACTCACTTGGCCAAATGTGTGAGCGAAAAGGGACCACTCACACTCACTTGGCCAAATGTGTGAGCGAAAAGGGACCACTCACACTCACTTGGCCAAATGTGTGAGTGAAAAGGGACCACTCACACATTTGGCCAAATGTGTGAGCACAGCTTTATTGCAATTTACTCTTAACCATCAATTCAAGATTGAAATTAACTCTTTGGGCAAATTAATAGCTATCTTAAATTACTGGTTACACATTTGTGGCAAATTAAATATAAAACAGAGTGGCGACAACATTTAGGACTAGATGACTAGATTTAATAAACATTTCTGCAATAAATACATTCAGAAAATAAAGTAATGGACATGCACTTTACAGCAACTAGTATCATTACAATGTCGGAAACTATAAAATGAACAAAAGGCAAATACAAAGAGATTTAGCAGATGGTTGTAGAACATCTGTCGCTATCGATTGACAAGCTAACATTATGTCCTTACCAAGCTTTCGTTGCAGACCATATGCTATTACTATTTGCAATAATGTTGAGTGACTTTGATGGAACGAACTATTTCTACTCTGAATTCAGTTGCTTGAAATCTGATTAATTCTAAATGGTTAGGATTCCATGTTAACTGTGGGTGCCTTATTTGCATGTGCTTATAGAATATTAATAAATAGCCCACTTGTTTGCACAATTCAATACTATTTAGAAACAATGGCTGCTCTCATCACAGTCATATCTTGCCGATTAGTGTCATATAGATAGTAAAATACGTTATTATTTACATTCATTGCTATTCGGTGAATGTTTACAATGAATAAGAAAACTGCTATTGAATTTAATTCTAGATACACTAAAGTCACGCTTTTTAATTCTAAAAAGGTTCATTTACTGACCTTTTAAGAAAAAGGTCCAATGTATTAGTGACATTTTCAACCATTGAAATATTGTGTGAATAATAATAATGTACATTAAGTACGATACCTAATTTAGGTCACCAATATGAACACAATATTTTTACATAAAGAGACTTTAATTAAGATAAACAGGTCTAAATCAGTCATTAGCCTACATATATATGATATATACATGACTAAATAACAAACCATACCTTAAAATCTCGTTTACATACTTATTCTTGAGTGGTGAGTTCGGCTTAAATCTAGATCTCTAAAATTAATCACATGTAAAAATGCATGTAAATCTTGCGTACAAATCTACCATATGTGTTGAACTATAAATCTAAACTTAAGAGAGCTTGGTTAGCTTGTTAAAATTCTTTAAAAACATAATATATTGCAAACACTTATATACTATTTTATTGTTTCTAAACATCCACAACAGAATGACGATGCTTCATAAAAGTCAAGAAACAACATTGCGAAACACTCCAATACAATACTGCACCATCAGAGTGAGACAGAGACTCAACGGTATCGTCACGTGACAACATTGTGAAACACTCCAATACAATACTGCACCATCAGAGTGAGACAGAGACTCAACGGCATCGTCACGTGACAACATTGCGGGAAATACAATACCGCACCATCAGAGTGAGACAGAGACTAAACAATACAGTCGCGTGACAACATTGCGAAACACTCCAATACAATACTGCACCATCAGAGTGAGACAGAGACTCAACGGTAGCGTCACGTGACAACATTGCGGGAAATACAATACCGCACCATCAGAGTGAGACAGAGACTCAACGGCATCGTCACGTGACAACATTGCGGGAAATTCGATACCGCACCATCAGAGTGTGACAGAGACTCAACGGTATCGTCACGTGACAACATTGCGGGAAATACAATACCGCACCATCAGAGTGTGACAGAGACTCAACGGTATCGTCATCGGACAACATTGCGAAACACTCCAATACAATACTGCACCATCAAAGTGAGACAGAGACTCAATGGCATCGTCACGTGACAACATTGCGGGAAATACAATACCGCACCATCAGAGTGAGACAGAGATTCAAATGTATCGTCACGTGACAACATTGCGAAACACTCCAATACAATACTGCACCATCAGAGTGAGACAGAGACTCAAAGGTATCGTCACGTGACAACATTGCGGGAAATACAATACCGCACCATCAGAGTGAGACAGAGACTCAACGGCATCGTCACGTGACAACATTGCGGGAAATACAATAGCACACCATCAGAGTGTGACAGAGACTCAACGGTATCGTTATGTGACAACATTGTGGGATATACGATACCGCACCATCAAAGTGAGACAGAGACTCAATGGCATCGTCACGTGACAACATTGCGGGAAATACAATACCGCACCATCAGAGTGAGACAGAGATTCAAATGTATCGTCACGTGACAACATTGCGAAACACTCCAATACAATACTGCACCATCAGAGTGAGACAGAGACTCAAAGGTATCGTCACGTGACAACATTGCGGGAAATACAATACCGCACCATCAGAGTGAGACAGAGACTCAACGGCATCGTCACGTGACAACATTGCGGGAAATACGATAGCACACCATCAGAGTGTGACAGAGACTCAACGGTATCGTTATGTGACAACATTGTGGGATATACGATACCGCACCATCAGAGTGAGACAGAGACTCAACGTTATCGTCACATGACAACATTGCGGGAAATACGATACCGCATCATCAGAGTGTGACAGAGACTCAACGATATCGTTACGTGACAACATTGCGGGAAATACAATACCGCACCATCAGAATGAGACAGAGAATTAACGGCATCGTCACGTGGATTTCCATATCAATCACGACGATTGTTACATATACAAAGCGACAAGTCAAATCCCTGTCAGGCCTCGATATCTCTGCGAGCATTCCAACAAAAATGAATGTTGCGATATTGAACCAGATTGAACATAAAGGTATGTGAGTGCAAAATGGATATTGCTCCTTTGTAGTCAGGATTCAACAGAACATTTCTGAATTGATTTGAGGTCCAATAAATGGTTTATTATTCTATACAGACGAATAATAATACTAAACAAGATACGATAATTTATTTTATGAGCATTCATATGAGTATTTTATATGAAACATATACAATTTTATGGAACGGATGCTTTCCTAGAAATAATGATAAGAAGTAACGTTCGTATTAGCAAATATTTAATTAAAACGAAACTTAAAAAATAAACTAAACTAACGAAACAACTTTTACACTGTCTTAATATTTAAACTTAAATGTCATATAATATTACAATTCATTTAACAAATGTTTTTATGTTTACATATTCATGACATAACATGTTAAGAAACCATGCATAGTAAAATTTTAAAATAATCGAAATAAAATGGTTTTCCTTCACATCTCTAAAAATATATTCTCAGATTAATATAATAATATAAATAATTAAATGCACAGTATATCTCTGGTGCCCAAATAACATTATACTGTTATATGCCTATTAATAAATATGTAAGTTATTTTACTTGTGATCTATAAACTATTTTGCTTGATTTCCACTAATCACTTGCTCCATTTATTTTTAAAGAACTATAAATAACATATTAAGTAGGTCCCATGTACTCTAATATTAATAAATATCCTGATTATCTTTTCTCCATTCACTACATAAAACCCTACAACTCAGTGTCTTCCAATTCATCTTACGTAATAATAATTCAACGTAAGAAATATGATAATGCATTATTTTAAAGCCTTAGTTATTGTAATGATAATTATAAATAATAACAATATGAATTATTTAAAAATAAATATCCATGACAACATTTCATTTGTAATGAACACTTTTAAGATGAAGTCTCACACGAAAATATTAACTGGTCTTTGTGCTTTTGTGACTGTTAAATATTACGTATGGTATAACATTATCAAGGCCAAATATCTTCCTAAACAGAAGCGTTTGTTAATCGACAAGGTGAAAGCGAAGCAAAAGGTTCCAACTGCAAAGTTAAATCAGAGATCGATCTACAACAGTTTTGGTGGCAAACAGTTGGTCAAAAACAACAAATAGCAATAAAAAATAGCAGCTTTGATAAAATTTAAGCCTCTAAAAAGTGTATACTAAAATTAAAATATTAACAATAATAGAATACTTTCAACACATATCTTGATGTTTTTCGTACAAAGTAGGCCTACATTTCAACCTCACTGCAACCATCTTCAGATTTCATGCAAGGTTATAAACAACCTAAATAAACTACTCATGATATTCAAATTATTAACGGCTGATGTTGAATAAATAGTGTTTTTTTGGCGGAATGAATTAATTTGTAAATTTTTAAATTCTATATAAAAGTAAGTTTTAAGTAATTGTGTCTTTGTCATGTAACAGAAACTCGTATATTGTTTTTTGCTCTTTTATACATTTTAAGACGTTCTAAAATCAATGTTAAATTACTTTTCTTGCAAGTATGTAACATTTTAAGATACCTTTCTAAATGTTTGTAAATGTTCTGCATATTTTGTATGTTGTGGAGTTGTTAATGCCTTATTATGTTCATCGAATCTTGTCTTCAAAAACGTCAGATATAGTGAAGTTGACACAGTTTATTTATAATTGTCACTATTATCAATATTTGATTATTCTTGTTTTTATTTGTTTTATTTTAATCATTTTACTAAGCTTGCTGGTAGTTTTAAATGATATTTAAATAAATGCTTTGTTGATTTTGTGGTTATGTTTTACAAAATAGTCTGATAAAATGTATTTTTTGTTCTCTTTTATTTTCATCTTTACAACAATATTTATTAATATATACATCATACTGGGTTTGTAGCCATTTCATCGAGAAAAATAATTTATGATTTAAATTTCCTTATTGAAATCATCGGTTTTTAATGGTATTTAAACAATTATATATATAATTGTTTTAAAAGCCCCCCATATGTTGATGCTGTGGATCATTTGATGACTACGGGATGACTGAATCAGTAAATGTTGGTTTTCTGTAAAATTTGAAACTGTAATCTTGATTAGTATTTTTAGATTTACATCAAGATAGTTTATTTCGTTATTTTGTTGTCAAAATTCATGCGTAAATGTTAGGTTTTTGTACACTTACTACAAGTACAAAAACCTGAGTAGTTTTTGTACAGATTTGAGTAGTTTTTAAATGTGTTTATTTTCTTTAAATGTATCTAAATAGGCATATTATTCATCAAAATATCTGAAATAATAGTTATATGTGTACCTTATATTCTTATTACACTCATTTAGTATGCATTTTTCTTCGATATTTTCGAGGGACATTTTTGATAATAGTCCAGATATTGGTGAACAGTTTTATAATACTGAAAAATAAAAATTTCAATAGCTCTGGCGACACTTAGAGAAAATACGGAAATAATGTTATATACTTGAAGTAAATTAATGTCCACCTTGGAATGTCTTGAAATATATAGAAGTGCAGAGAAAAAGAAAAATTTTCTCTTAAATTACAAAAGCATATAAACTAAAAACCTTACTTTTTGATAGATTTTTAAAATTTACAAAAATTAAATCTGGCAAAACATTACATATTGTTAACACAACATAAGCTGTGAATAATCGATTCGAATATCAAAATTTGTTTATTTATATTGTTGATAGCCTTGTATATGTACCTTAAGGTTATCTTCAGGGAAGTTCAATGAAGTTGAAATGTACATTGTACTAAAAAATCAAGAAATGTGTTAAAATTAGTTGATTTTATTCTTTTCTTGAACCATGATTGCAGCTGATGGAAAGGTGTGCAGCTGATATCAAATTACAATTTGGAACAATCTACAACAGTTTTCGAATCAACGTGGTCAGCCAAGAATGACAGAGAACAATTAATTGACTCATAGGAGAGACATCCTTTTTTAAAACCATGATTGCAGATGATGGAAAGAGATGATGGAAAGTCGTCCGTTTTCAGTCAACTTTACATTAGAGAAAGATAAATGTTTCAGGTTTTTTACGGTTGGCCAAGAACTACCGAGAGCAATGAAATGATAGGACTAAAATTCCTATATTGAACCAATTTTGATGCTGATGAAAATTTGTCGACCTGCATTCAAATTGAAATATAAGAAAGATAATCTATATCTATTTAAGAGTCAACAGGGTCGTCCAAGAATGACCGAGAGTAATGAGATCAGGGATAGCAATCATATATTTAACCAATATTGTAGCTAATGGAAAGTTGTCCAGCTGCAAGCGTCCTAACTCATGAGCTTATATTGAGCTACCCGCTGTCATGCACTGGACTTTGGATTGGACATACTGTTTTCATTCATCGTTTACAGAGTAGAAGTTCGTATAATATTTGTACTACTTCAAGCGTTGTAACTTTTGTATTCGTGTAATGTACGAGTGTATCAAGGCCAATCATTCCAGAGGTATAACCAGCATGTAACCAGCTGCTACAAATAGGAAGAAAGAATATTCCTATCACTTTCGATTTATATACCTGTGTGGAATACCAACACATTGATTGGAAGTAATTAGACCGTCGTGAGACTGGTTAGACTGATGACAGTCGTTGCAATAGTAATCCTGCTCAGTACGAGAGGAACCACAGGTTCGGACATTTGGTTCATGCACTCAGTCGAGCGACCGGTGGTGCGAAGCTACAATCCGTGGGATTATGCCTGAACGCCTCTAAGGCCGAATCCCGCCTAGACGGTGCCGACATCTACTTGGAGTCCCGTGAGCGAAGGCTCAAAACAATGTGACTTTATTAGGCGACGCCGTACTTCGAGCGGCTCGTCGCACGAGCCAGTGGCCGCGTACCGTAAGTGGACGGCTCAGTCAAGTGTGTCTGTGTCCGTACTGGTCGCAGCTTAACCTGGGTCGACCCTTCGGAGAATTCTATGTCGGGACTCGGAATCGTCTGTAGACAACTTATCTGAGATTTTTGTAATAACTCAGGCTTTATAAAATTTTTAGCATGTTATATTCGTTTGATTCCTGTCAAAGATGAGGAAACTCAGGATTGATTTTATAGAGGGTCCAACTCCAGCCGTCTGAAAGCAATTTGTCTTCCTTTTTTACTCACTTTACTTTTTGTTCGATGCATTGTGTGATAAGTATTAGAAATATTGCTAACAAATTTAAAATATAGATATGAATGTAATTTGAATTGAAATGTAATGAATAGTTTTGACTGTCAATTACATTTTACTTCTTAATTCACTCGTTACTTTTGTTGTTTTTTTTTTAATTTCCTCCTACAGTGTCATTTTCTAGCTTTTGCAATTACATATTTTAACAGATTTGATATATCTGATGTTTTTTATATCTGTTTTTTTCTTGTTTGTGTTTTGTTAAGACGATAAACACTCATATTCTTAAATAACCAAAACGATGTGAATTTGTTCATTTCATCTGCCCACCCATGACGTACGGTGTTGATGATCCACCCACCCATCATACACGTACGATTGTGATAACTCTCCCCCTAACTAAATACGTAGAATGATTATACATGCATGGTGGTAATAACAACAAAAAGTAATAAATTAACAAATACTCGTGAAAGTATATTTGTTAATTAATAGACAATAACAACATAAGCATATTCTATTAAGTTTCTTAAAAAAATAGAAATATATGTTACGTATAATAAAATCTGTTAAAATATGTAATTAATTACAATAAAATATGTAATGTAATTACAAAAAACTTCCTGACGCGCGCACACACACTCACACTTCACATACACAAACATACACACACATGGGTGGGTTAATCCCACCCATACACGTACAGTGTATTAACCCACCCACCCACACATACGGTAGTATTTACCTGCCCACCCACCCATCCATGTATGGTGACATTTACGTACCAATACCACTGTACGTGTATGGGTGGGCGGGTGGGTCAGTACCACCTAACGTGTATAGGCGTTCGGGTGGGTCAGTACCACTGTACGTGTCTGGGCGGGCGGGTGGGTCAGTACTACTGTACGTGTATGGGTGTACGGGTGGGTCAGTACTACTGTACGTGTATGGGCGTACGGGTGGGTCAGTACTACTGTACGTATATGGGTAGCAGGTGGATCAACGCCATTGTACATGTATAGGTGGGCGGGTGTGTCAATACCTCTGTACGTAAAATGCTAGTTTTTCAATAACTATTCAATAAAAGAAGGGAAATAGGCAAGGAATTCTTCCAAAACATGTTCGAATAGTTTTTTTTAGGTTAGATTACGTTAATTACACACTTACCCTAGCTTTCTAGGATGAATAAACTAAAAAAAACAAAAAAACACACTTTTCTTTGGTAGTGTGTATGATCGTGATTGTGATTTATGGCCAGAAAAATATGCAGAAATACTCAATCAATACATTTGTTATGCTAAAATTTAAAAGAATCTGGGCAAAACGAACCTAATAATCCGCTATAAAATAATGCATTAGCTTGAAGTATGGTTAAACCTTCTAATTTTTATCTTACAAAGTAAAAATAAAAAACAATACTTTTTAATCTTTTACGTTTACTTTTATTGGTTTCAATAAACTGCTTCTTAAAGTGTATTTCCCATACAAGGGTTGCTCAGATTGTGTATGGAAGAGTATTGAGACATATCCAGAGGGTTTTTAGGTGTAACAGGTCGGTCACCTGTTGCCTGAATCAGTTACTTGCTGTTAAATGCCAACAAGTTGATCGATTTAATGATCAGCTGTCAGTGATTTAGGAAACTGATAAAACATATATTGGTAACGTTTATTGGTCTACATCAAAGCACAGGAGATTAATAAACGGTTAATTATGAAATCAGGTTAAGCAGAAGGATGAAGTAAAAATTTATTTAAAATTATTGCATATTTCAAACTGTCTGTGATTAGTGTGATTGAAATGAACTTGGCTATTTTCATATTGTATGTATTAGAAATTATTCCAGAAAACCTAATTGTTATAAGAAGGACATCTCGGTTGTTGTTAAATGTGGTTTGCATTCATGTGACTAACAAGTAATGTGGTATGTAGTGAGAGGTTCCACACTGGCTAGGACTAGTCTAATGTGGTATGTAGTGAGAGGTTCCACACTGGCTAGGACTAGTCTAATGTGGTATGTAGTGTGAGGTTCCACACTGGCTAGGACTAGTCTAATGTGGTATGTAGTTAGAGTTTCCACACTGGCTAGGACTAGTATAATGTGGTATGTAGTGAGAGGTTCCACACTGGCTAGGACTAGTCTAATGTGGTATGTAGTGAGAGGTTCCACACTGGCTAGGGCTAGTCTAATGTTGGTGTGTAGTGAGAGGTTCCACACTGGCTAGGACTAGTCTAATGTTGGTGTGTAGTGAGAGGTTCCACACTGGCTAGGACTAGTCTAATGTTGGTGTGTAGTGAGAGGTTCCACACTGGCTAGGACTAGTCTAATGTTGGTGTGTAGTGAGAGGTTCCACACTGGCTAGGACTAGTCTAATGTGGTATGTAGTGAGAGGTTCCACACTGGCTAGGACTAGTCTAATGTTGGTGTGTAGTGAGAGGTTCCACACTGGCTAGGACTAGTCTAATGTTGGTGTGTAGTGAGAGGTTCCACACTGGCTAGGACTAGTCTAATGTTGGTGTGTAGTGAGAGGTTCCACACTGGCTAGGACTAGTCTAATGTTGGTGTGTAGTGAGAGGTTCCACACTGGCTAGGACTAGTCTAATGTTGGTGTGTAGTGAGAGGTTCCACACTGGCTAGGACTAGTCTAATGTTGGTGTGTAGTGAGAGGTTCCACACTGGCTAGGACTAGTCTAATGTGGTATGTAGTGAGAGGTTCCACACTGGCTAGGACTAGTCTAATGTGGTATGTAGTGAGAGGTTCCGCACTGGCTAGGACTAGTCTAATGTGGTATGTAGTGAGAGGTTCCACACTGGCTAGGACTAGTCTAATGTGGTATGTAGTGAGAGGTTCCACACTGGCTAGGACTAGTCTAATGTTGGTGTGTTCTTTAATGTGATCATACATTGATGCTACAAAGCACTATCACTCACGTAAACTTTCTTTCAATCTATTTTATGAATATTAAAATTATATTTCTTCTTTGCTATGATTTTAACCTGTTTTGATCCTTAAATAATTTTGACATTTTTCATCCTCATAGAAGTGAAATTAAAGTTTTTAGTATGTTGTGGTTGCTTATATAAACAATTATATGTATTAGCACTTAAAAAAGTAACCAACACATTTTCAAATTGAAATATTATATCTTTATAGATTGAATCGAAAAAATACTATCTTGAATGTAAATTAAAGCTATAAATTGGGAGGAATACTATTCCAGCATAAAAATATGATAACAAAATAATTAACCATACATAAATGCGATTTAATGTGATACTAAACTTTTCTCGAGAAAAAAAGATACTGTCAACGATACTAAATTGTTACATAGTAAAAATAATGCAATTCATTTCTTGATGCTTTTTTTATCAGTCGACCACTGATATTCGACTGTTGATCTTAAAGTAAGTTAAGCCGTGCAGGTCCGTGTCACCATCTCACCTCGACAAGTTTCTCAACAAGACATACTCTTGTTGGAAGATCTGCCGGATTCGCTGTACTTGGACCATGGTGCTACTGATCCTCTTAGGTACATATCATTATTTATTTTTAAAAGATCTAAAATAAAAGCTGTTTTCAGGTCAGGTAAAGAACCAGAATGAGCCAAAATAATAACAACACATTATTTTCTCTGATCCAAAATATATTATTTAGGCCATTTAAACCAAACATCACAATAATTATTGTACTAATAGTCATGTCATATAAAATATAACCTTTATTAATACACTTTTTTCCAATCATGAAAAACATCACTGTAACAAGATACTTTGTATAATTACAATACATATTTTACATTTAGTCAGTTTTATGATTGATTAAATTATAGAGTACAAGAAATTTTCAACCTCATTGATATTAGGCAACATACTACAAAACACTCACATTCTTAAATTACCAGAACTATGTGAATTTGTTAAATTCATCCCACCCATGATGTGCGGTGTTGATGATCCACCCACCCACCATACACGTACGCTGGTGATAACTCTCCACCTAACTAAACATGTAGGATGATTATACATGCATGGTGATGATGAACCTCCCACCCATTATACATGTACGGTGGTGAATTCGTTTGTGAATTCCTCTTGTCTAAGAAAGGTTAACATGGTAGATCAAAATCGATCACCTTAATGTCAATTTTTACTTAGGTATATTGTAAAAAAGATAATGTCGATTAACGTTCACTTGTAGTTATCAAATATTTAACCGACCTTTCGATTTGCTAATGATGGAATTATTACGTTGCTTATTTTACTCAAATTAATAACGTTAATAGATAATATTGTCTAAATTAATTTACGTGTATTGTATTTTTAAAACACCTATTAAAATAATGAAGAAACTTCCTATTTGTTGGATTTATTTTAAAGTAATGTATCATGAGGTTAAATAGGTTATGTTTGCAATTGAATCATACACAAAGTTAAATAGCATTCATGCAAATATCAGAATAACAAGTCATAGAATTTACATTTTCCAAATCCAATAATTATGGGATGAGGATAAATGTTGGATTACCAACGGAGTGTCATTAAAGAGCATTATGTAAATGACACGTTTTCCCATTTGGCTACTGATGCCGTAAATTAATTGGCCCTTCTGGGATCACAGTGAAATGGGTGTTGTAATGTTTCGCTTGTTATTAACCTCATGGAGCCATTATAACAACTCTCATTAAGGATCAATGTAGTGGTTGATGAAGGTGAATATAATTATGTCAGCTCTCCTCTTAATTGGTTTATGTAGTATTGATTGATGTATGATTAATATATCCCTTGTTTTAATTTAAACAATTATTTTTTAGGAGGAAATCGTTATTTAATAACTTTTAAATATCTATTAACAATACATTAAATAATTTCATAACTTTTGTTGACAATCTACATTTATTGTAGTTAAAAATGTAGAGGTTGGTACATCTCAGATAAACTGAACCATAGTAACTACGAAACTTCTGGTTTACCTCTTAAACACGTTTCAACAATGGATGGCAACGATATTTAACAAAGTTACAAATACCTTGAATAAATTAATTTCAAATTTCTGTCGATTAGTTAGTTGTCAATTATGATTTCATTCTTATATTAAATAAAATAAAATATGAAAACCGATGCATAATTATTGTTGACTGACATTTTAAGGAATTCAACATTTTAAAAGATACGCTTCTATGTAAAAGAAAGAAAAGTTAAATGTTTACTCGTACTACATAATACAATATTAGTTTCTTATTTTTATTCCTAGACACATAATTTCATTTCATCTTCCTTTTATGAATTTAATTTCATTAAAATTTATTTGTTGTATTTATCATTATTGGAGAACAATATCTCAACAAAATATTGGGTTTTTACTTTTTTTTACTGAATTGGTCAATGAACTACCATACTACGATTTTATGTTTAAATTTTGTCTGATATACCTATTAAGTTCAAAGACCATAAAAACCAGAATGGCACTACATGGGATAATTTAATCAAGTGTTTACGATCTTAGGTCTATGGTATCAATTTTATGATACTCGTAATCAGTTACTACTTTTTTATGGCTTTGTTTGGTTCTTGGCGTGATGTTTGTGCATAACCGATCTACATTAGATACGTTTAAAATGTAGATCAAATGTCTAATTTGAAAATTATGAAGAAAACTCCTTGCCATCCTCGTCAAACTATTAAAATTTACTTCATATACGTTCAAACACGTTCGTAGAATACGTTCAAACTAAGAACAAATGACTTATTAGACATAACGATACTTATTGAGACAACAAACATTGAATATCATAGCAATTGATGTTTTCTTAAATGATCAAAGGATGTGCTAGAGCCAATTAACCTGCTCCAGATGTCAGATAACCTCCTCCTTGTTGTAGCTATCATCAGGTGGTGTGACAGAGGTACATTTCATGTGTGTTGATGACATATTGACACAGGAACTGTTAGATGTCACTATGTATCAGATTGCACTGCCTTGTTATCTAGCCTATCTTATGATATCGCACATAGTGAGAGTGGATTTAAATGAACTATAGAGCCTCGGAAAATAAGTTTCAGACATTAGGTTTTATATAAAAACATAAATACTTAGTTACATTTTTAAAAGCAATTTAAAATGGAAAATTGTTTGAGGGGAGATCATCAGCAACGTAAACTTAGGGAATCCATGAAACTAAACAGTTTCTGTGTATTTCTTCAATATATTTTTGCAATGACTACAAAACTTACTGCAAAACTATCCTTTTACGCTACCAACCCTTTTTAATAAACCAACGCTGTTCTTCAGCTATCAATAGGAGGAAGATGTTTAAAGTTTATTCACGTTTTGTTATAAGTATTTTGATTTTTTTAACAGCAATCAGCTGTTTCAATACATGTTTGATTTGTTGGAG
This sequence comes from Stictocephala bisonia, assembly GCA_035578905.1. NCBI lineage: Eukaryota > Metazoa > Arthropoda > Insecta > Hemiptera > Membracidae > Stictocephala > Stictocephala bisonia. The sequence continues at coordinate 214,143 of JAQJVL010001013.1, read as the reverse complement.
AAGTTAAGTGGATCTAGCTTCTTCTTCTTCCTCGTAAAGGATAATACTATGTCAGAAATCTTACAGCCTAAAAACAATGAAAATTGATATATCCACAAAACTGCTATGCATGGCTGACCTAAAAGTAAAATAAAAAAAAAATAAAAAAATAAAAATATAAAATCAAATAATAATTTAAATGTGTACTAGAGGCATTTTTAAAACAATATTTTCAATTTCTAACGCAGCTAATACACACTAACAGATTGATACACAATATGTAACATTGCAATTCACCAAAATGGTGGCTACCCTAGCCTGACACACTCTAACCAACCTAACGAAACGTAACATAGCCTAGACAAGAAAAAAAAACTAGTTGAATATATATTGCAAGATACTTCCACTTGTCAACCTCCTCAATAAAGTTTGGAAGCTTGTCAGCTTTTCTCTATACAACAAACTGTTTAATATTACTGGCCAATAACCTTAACATGTAAAACTAGGTTAGTTATTCTATCTAAATACGGTGGGAATTTACTTTGTTAGCTGATGTATGTTATTGTGGGCATTCCAACATATTGCAGGACACAGTGGTCAAGTCAAAGCAACCGTCTACTCAGGCTGAACTAATTGTGGGTTGGTATGGAGGTTTAATTTACTTTGTTAGCTGATGTATGTTATTGTGTACATTCCAACATATTGCAGGACACAGTGGTCAAGTCAAAGCAACCATCTACTCAGGCTGAACTAATTGTGGGTTGGTATGGAGGTTTAATTTACTTTGTTAGCTGATGTATGTTATTGTGGACATTCCAACATATTGCAGGACACAGTGGTCAAGTCAAAGCAACCGTCTACTCAGGCTGAACTAATTGTGGGTTGGTATGGAGGTTTAATTTACTTTGTTAGCTGATGTATGTTATTGTGGACATTCCAACATATTGCAGGACACAGTGGTCAAGTCAAAGCAACCATCTACTCAGGCTGAACTAATTGTGGCTGGTATGGAGGTTTAATTACATTTAAGTCAAATGTAATTGAATGCATAAAAGTAGAATGGAGGTGATGTTGGTTAAACGTGAGCCCATTTGAGCAGTTTTTTATGATATAAAGAATGTATTATTCCAGTATTAAAGAATACACAAACTTTTAATGAAGCCTCTGAGAGTGGTTTTAGTTATAAAAACTACAAATAACGATAAAAACTAGCAACTATTTCTAAGAGTAGAACATATAATATTTGATGCCTCAAGGAGATGGTGGTTTGAATAAAGTGTTTGAATACTGATTATTACACTTTTTTCTAAAAGGACCTCATAAAAAACTGTTTTTATTATATTTTTAATCACTTAATGATGACATGGTTAGTAAATCAACCCAGATATGTTTCTATCAATAAATATTCAATAGTTTATCTTTGAATCAAGTGTGATAGTAAGTTTTTCGCAATGTTTAATTATTTAACAATACTTTAATGAAATATGGACACTCATTTTTTGAAGTTAAAGTACTAATTGAAAATAAACACCATTTTTATAAATGAATTAAATTGAAAATTTATAATTGTCACCAGATTTTATAACTTGCGGGTAGTTACATATTCTTTTTATATTTAATCAGAATAATAAAGCAAAGAACACAAAGAATAAGTGAATTAAAATTAAATGAACTAATGCTTTAGCCGATTGGAAAGGCTTTATAATTGGTTTTGTGCCTCACTTCAATCCAATAAGAACTTCTGACAGCTTGTTTACTTTATTTTGTTTGCCTTAAACGAAGCAGCTGTTTGAAGAAAAAGTTTTGAAAAAGTAATTATGCATTAATCGAATGAGTTACTTTCCAAAGTAATAAATAAAAATCGAATGCCAAATATATTCTTTGTTATACATAGAGATTAACGTTTGACATATCAGATGCCAAATACATTTTCCGAAATTACGTAACAATAGCTCTATATCATGTGTGTACGTGTGTTTGTAAGATTGATAGATTATTTTTAAACCATACATAATTGCTGTTGTATTGATTAGGATATAAATAAATTAGTAAAATGCCTTTTAGTTAACACTAACTAATAATACTTTCCTTTAATAAAAGGCCAGGTTTTAAATTAAGTACTCATTTACAAAGTCTGGCTGAAGAAATAAAAACGAGTAACAAGTTTTCTCTTTTATCAGAAAGGATTGTGAACCACTTTCCAATAACGTATCAGTAACAATAGAGGAACATATTTGGTCAAAATAGTTTTTTTTAACAAATCAAGAGGGCATACAGATAATAGTAAAATTCTATAGAGTGCTAAAAAAAATCACAGATTCCTTTGGAAAAACAAACGAAAAATGGTCTGTTAAAGAAAATCAATCTGTGAACAATTATCCTCGGAGAACAAATTACCAAATTAAACATCACTACATATTGCCAGCTTATTTTCGGGTGTGTGGAGGCCGTATCTCTTGAGTATGTCACTAAACATTGCCGGCTTAGTGTTCGAACTGTGGTGGCCGTATCCCATGAGTACATAACTACAGATTACCGGATGAGTGTTAGGACTGTGGTACGTATACCTTGAGTACGTCACTACAGATCGCCGACTGAGTTCAGGACTGTGGTGGCTATATTCCTTGAGTACGTCACTACAGATTGCCGGCTGTGTCCGGACTGTGGTGGCCGTATCACTTGAGTTTTCTCTGTGGTACTAATAGTACTATATTTGCTCCAGGACTAAGAGACTAGTTTTTTTCACTAATTAGTTTACATGGATCTACAGGCCTGTGCGAGTGAAATACCGACCGTTGGCTCAGTAGAAATTCTAACCTTGGCCCTTGCCCTCCACTGTCCAAATCCTTAGCTACTATGCCGGTAAAGTTTGTGCAGCAGTTGTGTGCAAGTACTTGCAGTAGTTTGTGATACTATCTGGTAAATGTTTAAGTGATACGTTGAATTATTTTTATTTACAAGCAGTAGATAAGTACAGGTAAATGTTTAAACATAACATACTATAAATATTTTTTATTTGTAGTCAATTTATATTAAAAGGACTGGTTAATGGAAAAACTGCCTTACTACAGATTTTTTGTTGTAGAGCCCACCACAACCTCAATAAAAGACGTTAACTCTTGTAATACGAGAAGGATTATTTCTAAACGATAAAATCTACCTTAAAATAGCTGATGCTGAAATGTGAGTAGTTTAGTTTAACATTGGAACTTGTCAGAAGGATCTGATTGCAAACTAAAATTTATTAACTGTAAAACATGTATGGAAATTTGTTGTAAATAATACTAATGGTATTAGGGACTAAAAGCAAACGAGATTAGTTTTGGCGTTTCTCCTTTATCAAACGTAAGATAAGCTCATAATTAAATTTTCACAGGTAGAGAAAGTACTTAGCTAAAAGAGCTTCAAAGAGCACTGTAAATGAAGGAAAACCTTAAGTCAGAATGGAAAATTTACATTTCCTTTAATAAACTCTCATACAATTCCATTTTATATACTTCCTCAAGTATTTCCTGAGATTCACTTTCCTAACTTCTAACCACCTCACAATTTTAAATTTACTTACAAAAACTCTCTTGCCATTCTCTTTTACATAGTACCACAAACATATTTCTTCGGATATACTTTCAACCATCTCACGATAATTTAAATTGATGAACAAAAATCGTATAATCCTCTTTTTACATTAGACCTTTTACGGGAGTCTCTAAATGTTATATTAAGAAGATACTTCAGAGAACAATCATTAATTGGTATTAAATCTTTCTTATCACCTTAATTACTTCAACTTAATAAATCTATCAGTTTCAATCTATAACATTTATTCCTATAAAAAATAGTATTTAAATTTTTCTTGTTGAGCAACCTTATATCAAATTGTAATTGAATTACGTAAACTTTTAATAATATAAACTAATACACTTTCGGTAAAACTAATAAAAATTATGTTTTTAGTACACAAAAGAGTTTTTTATCCAGGATAAGTTTGATTATGAAGAGCTGTGAAAACTCTTTAAAGAAAGTTTTCAGATACGAAAGGAAGTAGAAAAGAAAGTTATCATTTCACAGCATACCGAACACAAATCATTTGAAAATATTACTTTTTTCTTGGAAAATCATTCGGTTCTCAAGGTCTCTTTGTTGAGCTTCTGCAGTTTTATAAAATCTATGAAGGTAATATAACCTCTTTTATCCCAGAAAGTGTGTTAGTGGCTGGATTATTACTACTAGGCAAATACTTCATGTCACTAGTAAATTGGATGATGTATTTGAGATTGTAGGGTCTCCTAGGGCAGTGGTTCTCAACCTTTTCACTACTGAGGACCATTTGTACCTTTCAGAATTCCAGGCGGACCACTTAGATATATTATTAATATTTCGCAATAATAGGTAAAATGAGATGAGCACTGAAGTTTTACTAATAAATTTATTATTTATATTTTACAAAATAAAAAAAGAAAATACATAGTGAAAGACAAAAGAAATATAAAAAACAAAATAAAAAGTCATAGATAGCCCCAAATTAAGACGTTAATGACTTTCTTGGTCTTGCTTCTCACTTGAAATTTTCTCAATATTCGGCTCGAAAGAAGTTAACGCCAGTTTCATAGGAGCATTCAAATTTAGCAACCTATTTCTGTGTTTATTCTTGATGGCACATAATGTTGAGAATGCTGCCTCACAGAGATAAGTGGAATGAAAAGGAAGAAGACGTTTCAAAGCTTTTTCACTAAGCAGTGGACTTTCATCAAGTAATCCTATCCAAAAATCTGGAACATTTTTGCAATGAGATTTTATCAATTTTAAATGATCATCGGATGAAATTTCAATAAGCTGTTCATTTTCCTGAATAGACAGATTATTATCGTGGGTAGCTAAAAAGGGATCAATCACCCACAGATTATTTTTCCTCACATCTGTATCAGCAGGGAAGTACTTCTCAAAGTAATCTTGAAGTGATTTAATGCAGGACTTAACCAGTGAATGTAAAACATCCTCATTTAAGCCTTCATTTTCAGAGATAAAATCTGAAAACAAGTTGAACATTTCAAACGATCCTTTTCCAGCTTCGGACTCCCATAGCAACAATTTTTTCTCAAATGAATCAATTTTTTTCCAAAGGTCAAATGCTGTTTTAGATGGTCCCTGCAGGCCTAGATTCAATATGTTGAGCTGTTCAAAAATATCTGCCAAAAAAGCTAACTGGGCCATAAATTCTCCGTCACGCAGTGTTTCCACTAAATCAGGTTTTCTTCCATCAAGATACATACATAATTCTTCTCGAAGTTCATAAAATCTGCCTAAAACCCGGCCCCTGGACAGCCACCGAACTTCGGTATGTAGAAGGAGATTGGAATGAATGGATCCCATGTCCTCGCATAACAAAGCAAACAATTTCGAATTAAGAGCATTACTTTTTATAAAGTTCACGGCCTTTACCACAGTAGTCAAAACCTTGTTTAGGTCGGGAATTAATCTTTTGGCAGCAAGCATTTCGCGATGAATAATACAGTGTGTTAAAACAATATCACTGTTTCCTTCTTTCCTTACTAAACTTGGCAAGCCTGTTTTGTGACTTGTCATTGCCGCGGCACCATCAGTGCAAAGTCCTACACAGTCTTTCCAAGAAAGATTTTTGAGTGTGAAATATCCGTCAACGGCTTTAAAAATGTCTTTTCCGGTTGTGTTACCTTGTAACTCTATCGAGGTTAGGAACTCCTCAGATAATTTTTTGTTGTCTTTACCTATGAATTGTATACAAACAAAAAGAATAGCTTTATTGGTATTATCTGTAGATTCATCAAGTTGTACAGCAAACATCTTTGAGGAATGAATTTTCTTTAGAAGTTGGGTTTCAAAATCTGATGCCATAGCTTCAATTCTACTACTAATGGTGTCATTGGAAAGAGGAATATTTTGCATTTGTTTAGCGTATTTATCATCTAAAATTGCTTTAGTTGCAGCTACGATAGATGGTAAAACTAATTCCTTACCAACAGTAAAGGGTTTCTTGGTTTTTGCGATTCTAAGTGAAAGTTGATATGACGCCTTCAAAGTAGCTTTATCATATATAAGTTGAGTATGACTTAAGGATATTTTTTGACGATTTTAGTTCCGTCTCCATCCTCTTAAAGAAATCTACATGTTTTCCGGCAAAATTTTTATGCTTTGTTTCAAAGTGTCTAGTTAATTTTGCCGGCTCCATTGCCTCATTACTTAAAACCTCCGCACAAATTGAGGTACCATACACATTGAGGTAACTGAACACCAAATTCTTCAATGAATGTAAATCCACATGCTATGTAGTCCGGACTGTACTTACGATTAGCAGCTTTTCTTTTAGGACCAGTTTGAGTTAGTATTGTGCTATCACTGGCAATATTACTGGTAGAACATCCTGCTTTAACGTTCTCCCTATCCGTCTTATTAAAAAAACCCGAAAGTTTCATCTGTTTGCTCATTTTAGTAAACCACAATCACCAAGCAAAAAACACGCACGCTCGTCACTTGACAGTTGAGTCAGCACTGAGTCACTGAGTAGTGGTGCGATCAAAGACGCCTGTACGTCACGACAGCGGCCGAAACTAAACGAAGATAAACGAAGAGGCGCGTTTGGTCGTCTGGTTCTGGTCAACACAATACTGCAAACGTTTTGAGTTGAAAAAAAATAGGCAGACGCATTAATTTACGTCTCAAGAGCCAAGATTTAAATTGATTATTTATGACTGTTCCCTTCACGGACCACATGAAAACCGTTCGCGGACCACAGGTGGTCCACGGACCACAGGTTGAGAATCACTGTCCTAGGGGACATAGCACCGTTTGCTTGAACAAAAGCACAAATCAATATAAGATGATCAGTGAGGTCTGTAATCTCTCTTCCTGCATGTACGTACTGGATATGATGTTTAGTCAAGTATATTGCGAAATTTCTTTATCATATGTTCTGTATTTTGGCTGAGGAGCATTCAATTTACAAGAAAAATATCCCAGAGTTTGCATCTCCCCATTAATAACTTGGTGAACAGCTCTTTAAACCGGTCGGATGCATCAATCATAATGGCTAGAGATGCTGATATCGATGGATGAACAAGTAGATTAGCCTTGGCCAGAGCATTTTTAACTGCAGAACAATCTTAATACAATTGACTAGTCTAATCAACGAGTTGAGGAACCTTTTTTGCAGTTGTTACTCGGTTAACAAAAATTTAAAGTTCAGACTTGTGTGGGACTTAGAAGTTAACCATGCCAGTTAAAGGTGCTAAGTTAATCAAGAGTCTTAGGTTAAAAACCATCTGGAAGAGGTTTAGTTCCGTCTGCTGAAATGTAATGACCAGGGAAGGGAATTAAATTGCTTTCACTCTGAACATGTATTCAGGTAGATTGATATTTAAACATCTTCGCTGCTAGTAGTTTGTCAGGAGACAACCGACGAGGAGTGCTCAACATTGGAGGAACTGTGAAATGGAACATTTGGTATTTTAATATACGTTTGGAAACTGTGTAATTTATTAGATTTTTGTACTACTGTAATAGTTTCCAATATTGTGATGACATCAATTGTTGACAACTGAAGTGATACTGTATCAGAAACTTCTCCGATAATATATACATTGTTTGTTGGATTTAAAAGATGACGATTTTTATGTAAATATCCTTTATAGTTCACGAGGTAAGTCTAGACTGATGTAATAGTTTTTCTCCGAAAGTAGTAATTGAGGTGTTGTTAGCAGCAAAACAAGATAGACGATGATATTCTGAAAGTGTTGGAGTATGAGAGATAAATCACTTCCAGTGTCAATCAGAAATCTGTGACCAGATGGACTATCACAAATACATAGTAAACTTGTAGTAGAAGGGACTTCATTGTATTTCGCCGCTACTCAAGTACTTACTTTCTAGTGTTCCGATTTATGTTTAAAGACACATGGTATTGTGCAGTAAGTAGCTTTATTTCCGTATTTACAGTGATACACCTGAATCTCCGTTTGCAGTATATTAGCCACAATAGTATCATAATCCTAAATGTCAGATTTAAGTCCGTTGAGTTGGTTTACTTAGACTGGACAAGCCTTAATCGTGGGTAGGCATTCCAGAATGGAGACAAGTTTATCCTCTTAACCAAAGCAACTTCACTATATTGAAACATAGTTTGGTCAAAGGCTAAAGAGACTGTGGGTGATGAAATTGTAGAATCCTCTGAGACTGGAATGGAATTTGGTGAATCATTATGTTCAGTCATTATAAATATATGTTGTAGGGCTCATAAAACGATAATTACGTTGGGGTCACCAAAACTGTAGTAATTTTATTACTACATATGAAAATAATTAATATTTTATACTATCAAATCCATAAAAACCTTTAAATCAAAACATCAAAAATACAAAAATAAATAACTGCTGTTCTTTAAACATATTTTTCTTCTTGTGCATAAATGGGGAAGTATACAGATATGCCGGTAACGGCGAAAAATCATGATATACTAGGGGACAATCCCGTAATTCGCTGCGGCTGTTACAACTCGGCCTTCGGCCTCGGACTGTGACTTTTGACTACAAATAACTGTATAACGTAAAATCACAATATTAAGTTTATTTACAGTTTCGCGCTCACATTACTTGCGTTGCAACCTGTTTATTAATATAAACACCCAATGCTTTTACTTAGTCTATATTAAACGTGTTAATTTAATTTGTTTTGGTTTAACACCTGAATATTAACTAAATAAATAAAATAACTGCAATAGATAGCCATTGGAATGAGGTAAATCAGTTGTCACATCAACTGTTTAAATTTGTCAAGGAATAAGGGAGGAGCTGTGTTGACAAAAAACGGCATCACGTATTTTATATAAGGATTTTAATTTAGATAATATTTTATAACAACATTTTTATTTTGCTTTAGTTGCTTGTGATGCGTAAATTTAAAGAGTATAGAAAATTTTTTGTCTAGTTCCATCTGATCTTATTTGCCTTTTTAAGTATGAAAAACTACATTTTTAATTGCTATTATTCTTTAAATTGTATGATGTCTGCTATTTATATAAATTCCCAGTTATCAATTAAATAAATCAATCATATTTCGTTTTGCTGGACGTTTTAATTTCATAATTTCAGCACATATAGGAGAAAGTAGCTTTGTGGAGGTACTACTATCTTCATTCTCATACCGCTACTATGAGGCTCATAGTGGTACCACATGTTGCTACATAAAGCCGTGGATTTGTTTGAGTATACTGGCCTACTTTCTCGAAGGAAATTATCTCTGTGGTTTGATTGAAAAAAACCTAGATTTTGGCCTCTTTGAGAAGCTTGGCCTACGGCAACGTCCAGATTTTCCTTGAAGCATCACTTGAGAACCTGCACTTTTAGCCTAGAAAGGACTCTCTCAGGAGCTCCATTCAAGCATAGACCTTGTAAGAGAGTTTGGCATATGGCCTCATGGGGCATCTGCCTATAGCCTCACTTGAGGAATTTGGCTTTCCCTCGTGGTGAGTCTGCCTACGGGCTCGGGAGTGATCTGCAAGTACTCCCACATATAGATCAATCTTTTAAACTTCGAAGCTTGTGGCCTATTTTTAGATTAGACCAGTTGGAGGTACGTCGATATGACTGAGAGGAGACGTCCCATGTTTGGTCGAGGACGTTACAGCTTTTAGCTGACTACTTACCGGGGTTTTAATCAGTCAGCGTTGGCCTGACGTGAAGAGAGAGTTAGAGAGTTAGAGGGAGAGAGATAGATAGATAGATAGATAGATAGATAGAGAGAGAGAGAGAGAGAGAGAGAGAGAGAGAGAGAGAGAGAGAGAGAGAGAGAGAGAGAGAGAGTAGTTTGAGGCCCTTTCAGTCTCTCTCTCTCTCTCTCTCTCTCTCTCTCTCTCTCTCTCTCTCTCTCTCTCTCTCTCTCTCTCTCTCTCTCACACACACACACACACACACACACACACACACACACACTCTCTCTCTCTCTCCTTACAATGAGCTCTTCACAATACCCATCCAACCCATTAAACTAACTCTATTGTATTAAACTAAAAAAAAGGACGGTTTTATTTACTTAATACGACGTTTATATAGATAGCTATGATACAATGTACTGATAGGCTGACATATCCCATAATACGTAAACACATTCATTTTTTGGTGGAGTTAAAAATGAAAAGTCTCAGCATTTCTGATTCAGATATAACTTCTTCACTAACTTCCACCACACTTTGTCATAGTAGAAAGTTTACCAGCTCCTGCCAATGTTTCATTTAGTTGAGTAAATAAGTTTATTCTTATATTCTACTATATTTTAAAAGTCTTGTGTAGTTTTATCTTGATTGAATTGATTTATTTAATTTGGTTGGAATATTATGCAGGTTTACTTATGTAAATCTTCAGTCTTATATTTCCTAATAAATCAAAAGTAATTTTTTTTGTATAGTGGTTTCTGAGACAGATTATTCAACTATTCAAATATCAATTTTGCGGACAATTTACTCATCAATTGTAGTTTAGTGTATTTAAACATTTTTGGATACCATGTGATCTATACTAGTTACATGAGGTGTGAGAGTGCCTTCCAATAAATAAGGAGTTATTTATTAAGTCTTTTGAACCTCTGCTAGTTGTTAAAAAACTACAAACACTATGGTTTACAGTTAAAAATTGTAAGTAAACTTAGATTTAGATATTGGGTTTATAAATATGATTTTATATGGACTGAGAAGACCTATTTTATACTTTATCTATGTACAATACATAGAGGTGCTTTAGATTGTGTTATTTATCTAGATACCTCCACGGTTATGCATGATTCTTGTGCAAAATGTTTTAGTATGCCTTTCAATTGCCACAAGGCGTAAGGAAGTGAGATTTTCAGAATATTTCTTAACTTTAACATTTTGTAAATGTTTTTAGCGTGTCTGGTACCCTAAAACTATTTATCTATCATCATAGTTTAAAGTCAATAACTAGATAGATAGTTACATTCAGAGCAACACAATGTACCTTACATTTAGGTAGATCGTTTGGAGCTTATGCCTGACACTCCATTGTATAGGAGGGGAAGGGTGCATTACAGTTATACATAATACAAAGCCATAATTTAATAGTAGTATATTATAATTGACGTGATTTTATTTACAAAAACCTGACATAAAATGTAACACTATAAAGATAGGTTTTATAAGATGGGTGAACTAAAGAAAGTTTCACCAAAATAAAGTTGCTAAGTTTGTTCAAATGGAAAAGCTGTTTAACGCAGTTGTAAACAGCTGGTTAATGACTCCCTGGGAACTCTAGTTGGCACCTACGGTACTTAGCCTCAGTTTTACGGCCCTTGGTACTTTGATGTTGGTTGTAAACTCTCGGTTCACGGAGTACATGCTGTACTTCAAACCACTTGTTCAGATAGTTAGTAAGTTAAATTAGGTAAGTTTGTATTTTGACTCTCGTACTATGTATCTTAATTGGCTCGTAGTGCAGTTAATTAAATTTTTTTCAAACCAGATGTGCTAGGTTCGATTGCAATTCAAATAAAATAAATGTAAAATATTATCAGATTGTTACCCAGTTTAATTGTTTGACATTTGTCAGTTACTTATGGCACTGGACGAGACTTTACATATTGGTCTGGGTTTAAAACAGTAGTTGCTCTTTTAAACTTATTACGTGAAAGTTAAATTAATAGCTGGAGCCACTCATTTTCAAGGATATGTGCCTCATAAATATAATGGCGATAAAAAGGTAAATCATTTTAGATTATCGGAAATATCTAGTAACTTAGATACTAATGTAGATCTACCATTAGTAGAAACAATATTCGAACCAGTGACCGTACTAGCAGAGAGTATTGTTCATGGATCAAGGTTAGGATGATTTATCTAACCTTTAAGATTTTAAATTTGGACAGTAAAATTTAAATCTATTGAGGTCAGCCTTGCCTAGGGTCGTGTGGTGGGTAAATGTCCTATTGGTAGTGTTGTACAGTTGCAAGTAAAATAACCACAACAGTAGCATAAAGGAAAACACAACAACAACAAAATCTTATATGCGCTTGTCTTGAAGTGGCAAAGTGGTTCGTGTCTGACCTCTGCTAAAGGGGTACAGGCATGGTGTATATCAAAGTTACCCTATTTGGTAAGACACCCTCCACTATCACTGGTGCACGTAGTTTTTTCTTTTTCATTCTGGAATGACTGGGTTAGAACTAACTATTGACCATAAAAAGAAGTTAGAATCCTTTGGTCAACTGTAATAAAATATATATTCATTGGAAAAAATTCAAAATACACTATTGTGGCCAAAAAACCTTTTCAGTCTGGAAAATCACTAAAAGAACAGATATTGATATTATTATTAACAAGTAACATGCATATTGTTATTGTTACTAACATTATAGATTTTTTTTTATTTATTCTAATTGTGTATTTACAACCCTAAATCTTTTCAAAGTATTAAGTCGATATATAAGATTCATCGATCTCAGTCTTGTTGAAGTAAGCTATAACACTTGTTTTGAAAAATATGGTACATTTTCATAATATATAGCCAACCTTACACTGAACTTAATGTTTTTTTCCATTATCTTGTATGAGTGTAAAATTAGGTTGTTAAGTTTTACTAAGAACTCCCAACAACACGTAAGTGTTCAATATAAGTACCTCGAATGTAAGTGATGAATGCAAGTACCTTGAATATAAGTACCTCTAATGTAAGTGATGAACGCAAGTACCTTGAATATAAGTACCTCTAATGTAAGTGATGTTAGTACCACGAATGTAAGTGCTGGCACTCTATCAGATCCTTCTCCTCTGAAAATACACCGTAGATTTTAATAGCTTAAATAAGCTAAAAACTCATTATCGCAGATAAAAGGAAGCAATTAGCTAGATATCTCCTCAAAGAACCTTTGTGAATATCGTACAACTAACTCACGAACTCGATGTAAAAAATCTTTAATTTACTTTCAAAAGCTTTGCTAATTACTAGAGTATTTTGAAATAAACGCTTTATACTTAGTAAATTAAACTGATTAAAGGATTTTACAATCTTGTGTCTATAAAAAGGGCACTTGAAATTTCATTCAAGTTGTGCAGTATAGGTAGTAATGCTAGTAGTAGTACCACTGCACGTGTAAGGGTGGGTAGGTGGGCCAGTACCACTGAACGTGTAAGGGTGGGTAGGTGGTGGGCCAGTACCACTGAACGTGTAAGAATTGGTAGGTGGGCCAGTACCACTGAACGTCTAAGGGTGGGTAGGTGGGCCAGTACCACTGCACGTGTTAGGAGGGGTAGGTGGGCCAGTACCACCACCCGTGTAAGGGTGGGTAGGTGGGCCAGTACCACTGCCCGTGTAAGGGTGGGTAGGTGGGCCAGTACCACTGAACGTCTAAGGGTGGGTAGGTGGGCCAGTACCACTGGACGTCTAAGGGTGGGTAGGTGGGGCAGTACCACTGCACGTATTAGGAGGGGTAGGTGGGCCAGTATCACTGCACGTGTAAGGGTGGGTAGATCGGCTAGTACCACTGCACGTCTAAGGATGGGTAGGTGGTGGGCCAGTACCACTTCCCTTGTAAGGGTGGGTAGGTGGGCCAGGACCACTGCCCGTTAAGGTTGGGTAGGTGGGCCAGTACCACTGGACGTCTAAGGGTGGGTAGGTGGGGCAGTACCACTGCACGTGTTAGGAGGTGTAGGTGGGCCAGTACCACTGCACGTGTAAGGGTGGGTAGGTCGGCCAGTACCACTGCACGTCTAAGGAAGGGTAGGTGGTGGGCCAGTACCACTTCCCGTGTAAGGGTGGGTAGGTGGTCCAGTACCACTGTCCGTGTGAGGGTGGGTAGGTGGTCCAGTACCACTGTCCGTGTGAGGGTGCGTGGTTGGGCCAGTACCACTGCCCATGTAAGGGTGGGTAGCTGGTCCAGTACCACTGCCCGTGTAAGGGTGGGTAGGTGGTCCAGTACCACTGTCCGTGTGAGGGTGCGTGGTTGGGCCAGTACCACTGCCCATATAAGGGTGGGTAGGTGGGCCAGTACCACTGCACGTGTAAGGGTGGGTAGGTCGGCCAGTACCACTGCACGTCTAAGGATGGGTAGGTGGTGGGCCAGTACCATTTCCCGTGTAAGGGTGGGTAGGTGGGTCAGTACCACTGCACGTGTAAGGGTGGGTAGGTGGGCCAGTACCACTGCACGTATAAGGATGGGTAGGTGGTGGGCCAGACCACTGTATGTGTGAGAATGGGTAGGTGGGCCAGTACTACTGCATGTCTAAGGATGGGTAGGTGGTGGGCCAGTACCATTTCCCGTGTAAGGGTGGGTAGGTGGGTCAGTACAACTGCACGTGTAAGGATGGGTAGGTGGGCCAGTACCACTGCACGTATAAGGATGGGTAGGTGGTGGGCCAGACCACTGTATGTGTGAGAATGGGTAGGTGGGCCAGTACCACTGCACGTGTAAGGGTGGGTAGGTGGGCTAGTACCACTGCACGTGTAAGGGTGGGTAGGTCGGCCAGTACTACTGCACGTCTAAGGATGGGTAGGTGGTGGGCCAGTACCATTTCCCGTGTAAGGGTGGGTAGGTCGGCCAGTACCACTGCACGTGTAAGGGTGGGTAGGTGGGCCAGTACCATTGCACGTGTAAGAATTGGTAGGTGGGCCAGTACCACTGCCCGTGTAAGAGTGGGTAGGTGGGCCAGTACCACTGCACGTGTAAGAATTGGTAGGTGGGCCAGTACCACTGCCCGTGTAAGGGTGGGTAGGTGGGCCAGTACCACTGCCCGTGTAAGGGTGGGTAGGTGGTCCAGTACCACAGTCCGTGTGAGGGTGCGTGGTTGGGCCAGTACCACTGCCCATGTAAGGGTGGACAGGTGGGCCAGTATCACTGCACGTGTAAGAACGCAGGCTATAACTCATTGTAATAGGTTTATAACATTACAATCTTCGTTTTTGACGTAAATATTTTGGTGTCTTATTATAAACAGTAATTTTTTAAATAATTTACTCAGTAAATAAATTGCTGGAAAATATTTATATGTATTAATTTTGTTTTTGTATTCATTGATTTATTGATTGCATTATTTAATTGATTTTTTATATTTTATGAACTATATGAATACAGTTCGTTTATAGCATTATATGTATACAAATAAATTTTAACAGACCAATTCTTTTACACAAAATACTATGAGATATTGTGAGAAAGGCAAACATTTAATCTAACTATAATTCTAAACACTCTTGGGATATTAGTTTTCAAAGATATATCTTTTATTTGAAAATAAAACTGTACTATCATTAGTTGTACGTTACCAAACAGAAATATAGAAAAATTGCTTAAATTATTTTAAAAAAACATATGATATTAATTAGTATCATGATATGTGTTGGCAGTGGTTACAATCTAATTTTTTTGTTTAATGATTGCTCAAATATCTTATAAATATAAATGTTTAAAATTATAGTTAGTAAAATGAAATAAATACTATAAAAACTTAAATATTTTAAACTTGTAGGTAGCTAGTATTTTTGAGTAATGTTACAGTTTACTAATAAATCCTACAATAACACAATCTTATTGTAAAATTGTAAAATTGTGTAAAATTATGATACATCATGACATTTTTGTTTAGTAACATTGTCAAACATCAATCATTTAACTAATCTAGCTGTAAAACTGGATTTTAGGTATTTTATTATTAAGTAAACTAGTTATTTGAGTATTTAACATAAGAAGTGAGACATTTATCATATATTAATATACCGAATATTCCTATTACATATATATTTTAACTGAACGACCGTTATTCATAATGATGGAATATATATAAATGGTTAATTGTGGCAAGTCATGTAATTCCGATGGCTTTAGTTGACAAAGGCTTATTCCTATAACGCTAAGGCACACATCTTATTACTGAATGTCCCGTTAAAGCCATTTAAATATATAGTTATGGCGTATTCATAACTGATAGTCACGTTAAAGCCATTTAAATATATAGTTATGGCGTATTCATCTTATTACTGATAGTCACGTTAAAGCCATTTAAATATATAGTTATGGCGTATTCATCTTATTACTGAATGTCCCGTTAAAGCCATTTAAATATATAGTTATGGCGTATTCATCTTATTACTGATAGTCACGTTAAAGCCATTTAAATATATAGTTATGGCATATTCATCTTATTACTGAATGTCCCGTTAAAGCCATTTAAATATATAGTTATGGCGTATTCATCTTATTACTGATAGTCACGTTAAAGCCATTTAAATATATAGTTATGGCGTATTCATCTTATTACTGATAGTC
Organism: Stictocephala bisonia; assembly: GCA_035578905.1. Taxonomy (NCBI): domain Eukaryota; kingdom Metazoa; phylum Arthropoda; class Insecta; order Hemiptera; family Membracidae; genus Stictocephala; species Stictocephala bisonia. The sequence goes on along the minus strand of JAQJVL010001013.1, from coordinate 197,871 downwards.
ACGTTAAAGCCATTTAAATATATAGTTATGGCGTATTCATCTTATTACTGATAGTCCCGTTAAAGCCATTTAAATATATAGTTATGGCGTATTCATCTTATTACTGATAGTCACGTTAAAGCCATTTAAATATATAGTTATGGCGTATTCATCTTATTACTGATAGTCCCGTTAAAGCCATTTAAATATATAGTTATGGCGTATTCATCTTATTACTGATAGTCCCGTTAAAGCCATTTAAATATATAGTTATGGCGTATTCATCTTATTACTGATAGTCACGTTAAAGCCATTTAAATACATAGTTATGGCGTATTCATCTTATTTTAGGAAGGTGTCTTATTTTACATTTTATTTAGCAAAGCTGTTTTTTCTAAATGAAATAACTTTTTGAATTTGATGAGTTAAACTGCATGAAACCTTTCAATAATGTAGTTATTCAAAATACTTACATTGTTAGCTATCAACTGAAACATCAGAACAATATGCTACTTACTATCAATATATCTTAATAGTTTTCAGCTAAAAAATTCAATTAATGAGACTTAATTTGTTTTAGAATTATAAATAAAGAAATTAATATTTAGATGATTATCTATATAATGAGATTATTAATGAAGAAATTATAGACGTCATACCACAAATCAAGCTTTATGAAATATAAAATAATTTGGTAGACATTTTTATAAACTAGCTTCTGCCACACCCTAAATTTAGGGTGAGTGTAGCCGTAGGCTTTAGTGTTTTTCTTGGTTTCCTGGCCAGAAAACCTCACATTTCTAAAAGTGTAACATGCACTTGTAACTTATTACAGGTTTTTAAATGTTATTCTCTATATTAATTAAATAAAAATATATTGGTTACCATTTCTATTGGATTTAACATATTTTAATAAGTAAAAAGAGAGAAGGAATCCATTGATGATAGCAAAGTAAAACTAAAAAAGATATCTTATTTTGAAACTGTGCATATAGGTATAGCCACAACATACGACATATAGGTACAGCCAGAACATACGATATATATGCACAGCCACAACATACGACATAAGGGTACTTCTACAACAAACGATATATAGATACAACCACAACATACGACATATATGTACAGCCACAACATACGTCATATAGGTACAGCCAGAACAAACGACATATAGATACAACCACAACATACGACATATATGTACAGTCACAACATACGTCATATAGGTACAGCCAGAACAAACGACATATATGTACAGCCACAAAATATGACATATATGTACAGCCACAACATACGACATAGGGGTACTTCCAAAACATACGACATATATGTACAGCCACAACATACGTCATATAGGTACAGCCAGAACAAACGACATATAGGTACAGCCACAAAATATGACATATATGTACAGCCACAACATACGACATAGGGTTACTTCCACAAGAAACGACATATAGATAGAACCACAACAAACGACATATAGATAGAACCACAACATACGACATATATGTACAGCCACAACATACGTATTATAGGTACAGCCAGAACAAACGACATATAGGTACAGCCACAAAATATGACATATATGTACAGCCACAACATACGACATAGGGGTACTTCCACAACAAACGACATATAGATAGAACCACAACATACGACATATATGTACAGCCACAACATACGTCATATAGGTACAGCCAGAACAAACGACATATAGATACAGCCACAAAATATGACATATATATACAGCCACAACATACGACATAGGGGTACTTCCACAACAAACGACATATAGATACAACCACAACATACGACATATATGTACAGTCACAACATATGACAAATAGGTATAGCCACAACATATGACATATATGTACAGCCACAACATACGACATAATGGTACTTCCACAACAAACGAACATATAGATACAACCACAACATACGACATATATGTACAGCCACAACATACGCCATATAGGTACAGCCAGAACAAACGACATATAGGTACAGCCACAACATATGACATAAGTTACGACATAATGGTACTTCCACAACAAACGACATATAGATACAACCACAACATACGACATATATGTACAGCCACAACATACGCCATATAGGTACAGCCAGAACAAACGACATATAGGTACAGCCACAACATATGACATAATGGTACTTCCACAACAAACGACATATAGATACAACCACAACATACGACATATATGTACAGCCACAATATACGTCATATAGGTACAGCAGAACAAACGACATATATGTACAGCCACAACACACGACATAATGGTACTTCCACAACAAACGACATATAGATAGAACCACAACATACGACATATATGTACAGCCACAACATACGTCATATAGGTACAGCCAGAACAAACGACATATAGGTACAGCCACAAAATATGACATATATGTACAAGGCAAGCATACGATATATAGATACAACAACAACATACGACATATATGTACAGCCACAATATACGTCAAATAGGTACAGCCAGAACAAACGACATATATGTACAGCCACAACATACGACATAATGGTACTTCCACAACAAACGACATATAGATACAACCACAACATACGACATATATGTACAGCCACAACATACGTCATATAGGTACAGCCAGAACAAACGACATATAGGTACAGCCACAACATATGACATATATGTACAGGCACAGCATACGCTATATAGGTACAGTCACAACAAATGACATTTATGTAGAGCCACGAAATATAGGTACATCCACGACATATATGTTGAGCCACGACATATAGGTACAGCCACGATATATAGGTACATCTACAACATATGACATATGTAGAGCCACGACATATAGGTACATCCACGACATATAGGTGCAGCCACAACATATGACGTATAGGTACAGCCACAACATATGACATATATGTACAGCCACAACATATAACATATAGGTATAGCCACAACATATGACGAATAGGTACAGCCACAACATATGACATATATGTACAGCCACAACATACGACATAAAGGTACTTCCGCAACAGACGACATATGGGTACACCACAACATATGACATATATGTACAGCCACAACAGACGACATATATATTTAAGTAGAACTAGTCACCATAACACTGAGCCTTTAGAAGTTATTTATATAATAAACTTTGATTAAAATTGTACGTATAACATGTTTTTAGTTTCCTCTTGATTTTTAATTTAATAAAAATTATTCGAATATGTTCAAAATATATAATTTACAATAAAACCAATATATTTTTAATTTTTAACCAATAGTTAAAAATTAAAAATATATTGGTTTTATTGTAAATTATATAATTTGAACATATTATTAAGTGACCAATATCAACTCTCAACTTCACTACTAAAATTATTCAAGATTAAATATAAAACTGTATAATTTATATAATAACTATATAATACTATTACATATAACATACCATATGTATCTAATACACCTAGTAAACAAATATGTCTAATAGGCAAAAGTTATTAAAATATCCATAATTTACTAGTCCTTTCCTTCATGATTTAATGTATTTCATTGTTTTCAATCAAGTCAACAAATTATTTAATTAATATTATTTTTGATGTTAAAGTAAACAAGTCATAATTTCTTCAAATATTTATATTATGTATCATAATTTGAAATAAAACGGAAAGTAGTATTTCAAAATTGTAAAATCCGACTGACGAAGGTTTTATCTGATAGAATTAAACATTTTAGAATATTTTTAAGTGAGTTATATCCATACACTTGAAAATGGATATAACTTACTTTTTTATTTATTTACTATAAGCTTTCATATAAATAAATTTAGATTGGTTCATACAATATAAATCAGGTGTTTGTGGTCTGTATGGCGTTTAACCAACTTTGAGCTTGAATGTACGACCCAATTACATAGAAAGTTTGCCTTCACCTACAAGTTGGTAAAATCAGATATTGTGGCCAGTTTACCTTGTACAGGTTGGTTCTAGTATATGTTACCACCCTCAATATAATTGTTGAAAGGCAATTTTACTGAACTGAAACGTGAGATACTTAAGAGGCCAGATACGACTTTTATTTGTAATAATTCACGATATAGAGAGTATATTGAATCTCCCGTCTTCACTCTGTCACGCAGTGTTGTCAAGAGCACGTCTTGCCTGGAAATTTAAACAATAAGGGGGAAAATGTGCGACACATTATTAACCATAGTAAAATGTGTGGTAATAAAATGTTTACTGGCACACAAAGGCACACATTCAACAGAACAGGTTTCGAACAGGCGTATATAAAGTTTAAAAACGTGGCAACTAAACAAGGCATTAATATGGTTATAGCTGGCTAATATCCTCATGACATTGGTCGAAGCATTTTCAAACTCCTCGAAGTTCCAGCACTTGCTGTAGGAGTGCTCTCAAATCAAGTCAAAAGATTCAGTAAATACAATATAACTGTGAAGTATTTTAAATGCATCTTCGATTTTAGTTGATTAATTTTTAAATAAAATTGTTACACTAGTCCATTCAAAATTTAATAATGAAAGGTTCAGAGCCTAGATAAAATAAAATAACTGACAAGCTTGAAAAGTGAACATAACATAACAACTGTAGAGAAAAATAGCAATATGTAAGATTTAATAACATAAAATGTGCGTAAAAAACTGAAGACATAAAATATAGCAGGCAGATTCATGGAGAACTGCTTAACTAACAACTTCCTTTCTTAAATATAAGTTACCGCACTTAACTGTGTCACGAGCACATTTCGTCTGGAAAATATAAACAATAAGGGAACAAATGTGTGACTCATTATAAACAATAATGAAATTTGTGGTCATAAAATGTTTACTGGCAACAAAAAAACAAATATATAAATTGAACCGACCAGGCTTTGAACAGGCGTAGATAAAGAATAAAAAAGTGACAATCAAGTAAGGCATTGTTATGGTTATAGCTGAATAATATCGTCATATCATTGGTCTTGGCTTTTCAAAACTCCTAGTAGTTGCATCACTTACCGTAGAAGCGCTGTGAACTAAGTCAATAAATTCAGTAAATAGATTATAACTGTAAAATATATTTGTAAAACTGTGACTATAATTGTAAAACTGTTCAAATGCAGCCTTGATTTTTATTGATTAATTAAAAAAAATTAACATCACAAAAGCGACTGAATGAAATACATAAAAGTTTCAAAGCTAAAATATAAAAGATAAAATACTACCTAGTTTGAAAAGTAATCACAACATTAAATACTATAGAGAAAAATAGCGATACAGTATACATAATCGAATAACATAATGTGAGCGAAAAAAATTAGCACACACTATACACAATATAGACACATTTAGACACATTAGACACAATATAGCTGAAAAGTTCATGAAGTGTTTCTCAAATGGACATCTTCCTTTCAAAATTCCGCAAGATGCTAATTTATTATGGCCTTTCAAGTTAGATTATATGCGTCTACCTACATGAAAATCTAATCACTGACACCTTCAGAATAATTTACATTGACTGTATCTCTATTTTCGTACGAATTGATACAATACTTACGCGATCAATTAATAATGTTTTTTTTTTTTTATTTTGTATTTTTTGAGAGTCTGTTTTTGGACTGACATTGTTTTGGGAATCCTCTGTTGTGTTTCTGATCGTAAACTTCATTTAAAGATGTTATCCACTGTTCTAGGATTAACTATATGCCAGACACTGTCCTGTTATGTTTTAAATTAAAAGAGGTTCAGAGTGTCCAGACAATGTCATTGGAGGAAAGGATTATTAACTACACGAAACCACCAACAGAATGCTTTACAATGTAAGTCGGTTTCAAGCCGATTGACAAGCTTCATAGAGGATTCTATCACTACAACCACACCAACACCTTTGTAAACAAAGAATGTTTTAGCATCTGAAGATATGGAAGGATTTTGAAAATAACATTAATATACTGACAGAGATAAAAATGCATTAGTAATATACTGTGTTTTGTTGAACGGAGATTAAAATAGATTATAATACTTTTTTTTAACCTTGAAAGTATGAAAACATTTAATACTATTATGTTTAGATGAAACACACACTTTTACTTCAATTTGAAAACTTGAACAAAAATGTGTTTTGATGGAAGTGCTAAAACTTGACATTTAATTTTATTCTCTAAAAGGTGTAACTCATATTAAAATATAACCAAAAGGTACACAGAAAAATAATGTTACACACAACAGTAGAAGTCATATGTACTAATAAAAGTGAAAATAAAACTACAGTCTGAGAACTTAGGTTTAAGCGGCCGGTCTCATAACTAGAATCTATATTTACCGGTGACAACCACGTCAAGGTACTATCTACATTATTTACAAGATAACCAGCCGTTTTGTCCATGCTGTGATGTGGTATCCTCAGTGGTATCTCTGAGACTACCACTGTATACCACAGAACCTGTATGTATGTATGTGTGGGTGGACCCCTCCAGGAGTGTCTTCTTGCTTATGACTCTGTTATCAGCCCCTGCAGAGACTAGTCGCCAGTTTTCATAGACTCTTTCTCTTCTAAATTAATATTAAGGAGATGCCACATCACAGTATGTCCGTAACGTCAGGTTATCTTGTAAATAATGTACATTAGACGGTTATCTTAACGTGGTTATCACCAGAAAATTTAGATTCTAGTAATAAAACTACAAAGTTTTACTTAGTTTTACAGAAAATGATTGTTTCTGTAAACAAATAGGAATATGTTTTATATTTTTCAAATTTGTTTGCTAAGAATCATTATACTACTAGACAGGTAATCATTATTACTTGATTACGTTGGAAAATATTTACTTTGTGATAAAAGCATGCACTACATTTATCTATATCTCTTAGGATATCAAATTGACATGATGGTTGTAAAGGAATCCCAGGAAATATGATAACAATATTCCATAAGAATATTGTAAATGTTATGGAATTAGCTGTATGCTGTGTTAGATAGCAGCTCAAATATTTGTCACATGATTCATGGCCAAATTTAAATATCAAATATGTTACAAACAACAGCAGGCACTAAATGTTACTGTTATAGTTAACATTACTTATAAATTGGATAACAGTCAGTAAAATATTTGTAAATAAACATTATTTTGCAGGTTTTATTAAGGTTATTGTCTTGACAAATCCACAAATATTACTATATAAGTCATAATATGAAAATTATTGACACGAAATAAGTTTTAAAATACCCCCAGCCCTACTTTGTTCTAACTTAGTTAATCCACGTAATATCATTTTAAAACAATGAACAGATTGATTAAATTGGCTGAATGTAATCTATAACGATCAACCTCATCAATCATCGACCGCCGAGATTGATGTCTAATAACCGAATTCTCAACCTCAATGACGTTACTCAGATTTACATTTTATATAATTCATTAAAATATACCATAATTTACCTTTGTTGTGCTTGAAATTATCATTATCATGAATATTAGCTTAGTTACTCATCCACTCATGGACATGCTACTGGACCATTACCACAATAAAGTGAAATAGTACAAAATAAAAGGTGTTTTCAAAGGATTAACTAGATATTATAATAAATAATAGATGGAGTATTTTTGTACTGTAATACATTATTCATGACATTTTATGTTTTCAGTATTTATTTATTTATTGCATTGACAAGTACAATATACATGTATCGCAATCGTCACTCTTTAAAAAAATCTATATTTACACAATCATTCTTCAATTTTCACATTCATATATACAAAAGTGTTACATTCATTCATTGCTCTTCCATACATAAAGCTTGCAGCAGTTTCATTACCGGTGTCAGTCAAGCCAAATCATTGGTCTTCCAGTTATGTGCTAAAATCTCTCCTACACTGTAAAAGGCCTCAGATATCAGAACCCTTTTTAAACTTGCCTTAAACGCCTTGAGCGAATTGAGGCTTTTATATTTGGATGGTAAACTGTTGATTAAATGTACACCAACCTGTGAAGGAAGGTGTTCAAAAACGACTGTTCTGTGTTGCCCAGTTCGGAAGTGTTCCCTACCTCTAGTTGCATGAGCATGTATGTTTGTGCCTCGTGTGGGAACACATTTTGACCTGCAATAGTAGGCGGTTTCTAGTATGTATATGCAAGGAAGGGTCAACAGATGTAATGTTTTGAACGCGGTTTTGCATGATTCTCTCATTTTTAATTTACAGATTATTCTTATTACCTTTTTTGTAACCTGAACAATCTTGTAAATTCGTTGTTTGTACATCTGCCCCAGAGCACCACTCCATAGGATAGATGAGGATAGATGAGTCCATAATACTTGAATTGAGCAGAACTTAGATAGTGTTTTCATAGCATAAATTCCAGATATCACTCTGGAGCAAACGCTATCAATATGATTATTCCATGTTAAACAGTGGTCCAAGTACACACCAAGAAACTTGGTCGCTTGGACTTCTTCGATCTCTGTTTCGTCTACCATCACTCTGGTATTATACTCCGAATGTGATGGGCGTAGACAGAATTGAATGAAATTTGTTTTTCTTGTATTTGTTCTTAAATTAATGTTTGTCAGATGTTGCATTAGTCCGTTTAATTCCGTAAATGTATGAATTTCCAAGTCAGATTTAGATTTTTCACTAAAACCAATGGTCGTATCATCAGCGTATTGGACAAGTCTTCCGTGCCGTAGAGATAATGATATATCATTTACGTAGATAAAAAAAGTAAGGGGCTGAGTATCGATCCCTGGGGGACACCAAATTTAAGTTGATTGATTTTTGATAAATGGCTGGACACTTGGACTGTCTGCGACCTTCCATGTAAATACGAGTTGAGCCACGAAAGTGACACTCCTCGTACACCGTTAGCTTCTAGTTTGTTCAACAGGATGTTGTGGTCAACACAGTCAAATGCCTTAGATAGATCTAAAAAGACGTTTAAAGCGAGTCTGTGATTTTCTAATCCCTCAACCACCCTCTCAAGCAGACAAATGATTACATCTATTGTAGATTTCCCTTCTCTAAAACCGAATTGATCTTTAGAAAGAAGATTGTATTTTTGTAAAAATTGACTTAAACTTGCTAAACAGACCTACTCAAAGACCTTACTTAGCACTGGAAGAATGGAAACAGGTCTAAAGTTGCTAATAGAATTTTGATCTCCCTTCCCCCTTCTCCCCCTAAAAATAGGTATGATGATAGCCATTTTAAGGGAAGAAGGGAAATGTCCAGACTGAAAGGAAAGGTTTGATGAAACTTGGCTTGGATACTCAGAAACATGTGAAATGTTACAATAACAGTTAAAAGGTTAAAAGTGTAAATAATGTTTACTAGTTTGCTGGTGACCTCTTAATCACTATGACAATGTTTATATAAAAAACCACTAGTTATTGTTTAAAGAAATTATGAAGAATTCGGCCTATATTATTATTTTAGTGATCCCAGAGGCGTCTTGAAATGAATTCAACAGCGTCAGCAGTTATTATCAGAGTGTCTCGTAGTTGGAGTGGAGGGGGCTTTTTGATTTACTTTTTTGACCTCTGTAGGTAATACACAAACACAAAACACACAAATACATCAACGTAGCCCTTGGTTATTTTTGCATTTCGTCGGTGACATTGCTTTAGCTGATCCAAACTTTGGCAGCCCAGGGGCATGGTAATAATGTGTGAAGTATTTTGGCTTCATCTGATATGGTTACAATTACATTTTGGGACATGTGCATAGGCCAAAAAAGGTCTCCAGGGTTATCTACTCCTTAAAAAAGTACATTAGGCTGGTTTGTAGGACGAAGATGCAACTGAAAAGTGTAACCACAGTTTGAATTTGATGTTTTACCACATCAGAAAAGTTGATTGCACAACTGGAGTACTTTTCGTTTTATTTAAGTATATTAATGGCCTCGCACCAAGTCCATAATTAAAAAAGTTAAACAATCAGCCATTTTGCAGACTATATACCTTTTAAACTTGCCAGGGATTGAATAACAATTCAATTTTTATAAATTCTTTTGGGACTATTGGTCAGTGGTAGTAAATATTTCATTAAATTTCAAACTATACAATAAAATGTTTTATATTTATTTTAGTATTGACATTAAATACAGTTATAATATATACTTTAGAGTGTTCGTTATGTATTATTAACTAATTGAACAATATTTTTCACATAATTTGGCATCAGGAAATCTATTTCTAAATAACTTATATATTACAAGAAAGAAAATAAAACCCTTTTGCTAAGGAAATGATTTAACAAATTAGGTTTTCCATGGGTTTTGAATGGAACAAGTTAATAAGCAAGACAATTTTTCTTATACAGAAAACACAATAAAGAAATTACAAAGCATTATTTATATAAAATCACTTATCTAAAAGAGATCGGGCAAACAAATTACTTACTTTGTTTGCCACCAGATTGCAGCCTGTGTAATGAATTGCAAACACCCCTACAAGCTGACTGTGCTTTTCTTCACCCATTCATTCAGAACATTTATTTTATAAATATGTTTAGATTTATGTAAAAATATATATATATATATATATATATATATATATATATATATATATATATATATATATATATATATATATATATATATAAACATCATATTTACAGCTATATCAGTGATTTAAAATGCATTGAAAGCCTATACTAGTAAACATAACGATGTAAATGTACCCAACCCGTTATCATATTTGAAAAGCTTAGTTTACTTCTTTTCATATTGTTTGTTAAAATTTATAAAAATATTCCTTGAAAGAAGAAAAAATTATTATCATAGTTTACTAAATAATCTTATAAATGTTTAAGTTTGTAGGACTGAATAATTATTAATTAGTCATGCAAGAATCCCTCACTGGATTTAGATGGAATGAGGCACACAGATAGTTTATAACCTTCGTTATCAACATAATATTGTTTGTCCGTAAATTACGTGTCATAAAAACTGTTGTGAGCCTGTAGCAGTTGTATGTTTCTACTTGTCTACAATTAACAGTAACATCATGTGTTAGTTATCATTCTTGTTTAGTTCCTTAGCAAATGTGATTCAGATGTTTGCTGTAATCAGTTGAATGGCTAAATGTCAAGGTCGAGTGAAGCCTTTGACAGGACGACGGAGGTCAGGGAGTGCAGCTCCCAGCAGCCTATAACTTTAACACGATAGGGCGTAGTATTGTAACCCAGGTACTTGGGGGACAATTTTTGTTGTGGAGTGTAATTATGGTTTGGTTGTGTAAGAAATAAGTTCTGTTGTCTGTATTTCTACCCCAGTGGTCTGATCAATGGTCACCATTGGCGTGGCCATTACTTAAAAAGTCTAAAATGTCAGTGTTGGGTGGGATCCAAAGTTTGTTTGTAGGTTAGGAGAGAACACTGAATATCAGGCCTGTTACTTAACAAGAAATCAGACAAAAAATACGTGGTTCAAATTCCATATCCAGCTATAAGCTCCTTAGTTGCACTAGTTACGGAGGATAAAATTTAATGGTTCTTTTAACGAATAAATCGACCCGAAACAGAAATAAAGACCGCAGTCTTCTCATTAATTTACCACCCAACTTCTCCAATATCTTATCGGTTAGGGTAAAGACAAGGGTTTTTTAATGTAATACAAAAGTATTAAATTACAGATTGTTTGGGTTCAAACAAAAGGAAATGTTTCATAGGTAGAACTGTATACTGATATGGTTTCCGGTAAAAGTTAATTGTACATGGTCACCGTTATTTAAAACATTGAACAACTAAGTTCTCATCAACAACCGAGTAAATATAATGATAGTGCTAGTCATTATAAATGAAAACAGCCCCAGATGAAACGCTTTGTGACTATATAAAGTGTAAGATAAACGGTATAATCATCATAATTGACTCTATATTTATAAATTTTCTATTATATAGAACGTTTTTGTATTATTTAGGTGTGATTAACCATGGTTGAACGCTCAAATATAGGCAAAACTCAAATAGTAAAATAATGTTTAAAGGGTATGAAATTAAAACACATTGCCACAATTCCGATTGTAAAAGTACCGAGCCTTTGTAAACTTAACAAATATAAAGTTCAATGCTAATCGAACTTGAAAAAGCAACTGAACACAATATTTTCCAGTGAAGGGAAAATGAAGAATAAAGTGTTTTTTTAATTTTTTATTTAGGTGAGACTTTTATTTCCGGAAAACTTGTTCACCGTTTAATTAGTGCTTATTAATCCCTGAAAATTAGTTAACAATTGTTTACTTTAGTTAAAGTGTATGTCTTATATTTGTCTACACACCTTTTACAGTTACATATGTAATTTATCGATCCCGTTATGACCAAAGAAGTGGTTGGCTTTAAAATATTCAAACACATGTTCACCAAACATTTCCTCAACGTTTTAGTAAAACCACATTTCACTTAATCCAAAACATATTTAAATAAGGTTTTTACCATAAAAATTTCCTGTTTCCAGATTTTAAAACAAATCATTCTTCCTAATCCTAGTTTCAATCTATTTCACTTGTACTTTACATTTACATTGACCCTAATAAAATACAAATTTTGCCGAATTGTTATATTGAGTGTATAAATCTTACGTTTTTATACTTTCATAGTCGGAGTATTTCTAATTACATTTTTGTCTTAAAAAAGCATTTAATAGAATTTGCCACCTGTTTGTAAAACCATTAAGAAAAATACAAATTTTTCATTGAAACTCAGTATGCTATATAGTGCATTTGAACTTCCATAAATTAAATATTTAGGAGAAGTTGGTAGTTCCTAACAACGATACTAACCACAGTACGTGCATATGTAGATGGTGAGTCAATAGTGAGGTACATGTACGCTTACAGTAATACGGGTGGGCAGTTTGGTCAATACCATTGTACATTTAACGGTGATATGGTGAGTCAATTGTGCAGTACATGAACGCATACGGGTGGGCGGTTTGGTCAATACCATTGTACATTTAACGATGATATGGTGAGACAATAGTGCAGTGCATGTACAGTACAGTAATAAGTGTGGGCAGTTTGGTCAATACCATTGTACATTTAACGATGAGATGGTGAGTCAATAGTGCAGTACATGTACGCATACGGGTGAGTGCTTTGGTCAATACCATTGTACATTTAACGGTGAGATGGTGAGTTAATAGTGCAGTACATGAACGCGTACAGTAATAAGGGTGGGCAGTTTGGTCAATACCATTGTACATTTAACGGTGAGATTGTGAGTCAATAGTGCAATACATGTACGCATACGGGTGGGCAGTTTGGTCAATACCATTGTATATTTAACGGTGAGATGGTGAGTCAATAGTGCAATACATGTACGCATACGGGTGGCCAGTTTGGTCAATACCATTGTACATTTAACGGTGAGATTGTGAGTCAATAGTGCAATACATGTACGCATACGGGTGGGCAGTTTGGTCAATACCATTGTACATTTAACGGTGAGATGGTGAGACAATAGTGCAGTACATGTACGCGTAATAAGGGTGGGCAGTTTGGACAATACCATTGTACATTTAACGGTGAGATGGTGAGTCAATAGTGCAGTACATGTACAGTACAGTAATAAGGGTGGGCAGTTTGGTCAATACCATTATACATTTAACGGTGAGATGGTGAGTCAATAGTGCAGTACATGTACGCGTAATAAGGGTGGGCAGTTTGGACACCATTGTACATTTAACGGTGAGATGGTGAGTCAATAGTGCAGTACATGTACAGTACAGTAATAAGGGTGGGCAGTTTGGTCAATACCATTGTACATTTAATGGTGAGATTGTGAGTCAATAGTGCAGTACATGTACAGTACAGTAATAAGGGTGGGCAGTTTGGTCAATACCATTGTACATTTAACGGTGAGATTGTGAGTCAATAGTGCAGTACATGTACGCGAAATAAGAGTGGGCAGTTTGGACAATACCATTGTACATTTAACGATGATATGGTGAGACAATAGTGCAGTACATGAACGCGTACAGTAATAAGGGTGGGCAGTTTGGTCAATACCATTGTACATTTAACGATGAGATGGTGAGTCAATAGTGCAGTGCATGTACAGTACAGTAATAAGTGTAGGCAGTTTCGTCAATACCATTGTACATTTAACGATGAGATGGTGAGTCAATAGTGCAGTACATGTACGCGTACGGGTGAGTGCTTTGGTCAATACCATTGTACATTTAACGGTGAGATGGTGAGTTAATAGTGCAGTACATGAACGCGTACAGTAATAAGGGTGGGCAGTTTGGTCAATACCATTGTATATTTAACGGTGAGATGGTGAGTCAATAGTGCAATACATGTACGCATACGGGTGGCCAGTTTGGTCAATACCATTGTACATTTAACGGTGAGATTGTGAGTCAATAGTGCAGTACATGTACGCATACGGGTGGGCAGTTTGGTCAATACCATTGTACATTTAACGGTGAGATGGTGAGTCAATAGTGCAGTACATGTACGCATACGGGTGGGCAGTTTGGTCAATACCATTGTATATTTAACGGTGAGATGGTGAGTCAATAGTGCAATACATGTACGCATACGGGTGGCCAGTTTGGTCAATACCATTGTACATTTAACGGTGAGATTGTGAGTCAATAGTGCAGTACATGTACGCATACGGGTGGGCAGTTTGGTCAATACCATTGTACATTTAACGGTGAGATGGTGAGTCAATAGTGCAGTACATGTACGCGTAATAAGGGTGGGCAGTTTGGACAATACCATTGTACATTTAACGGTGAGATTGTGAGTCAATAGTGCAGTACATGTACAGTACAGTAATAAGGGTGGGCAGTTTGGTCAATACCATTATACATTTAACGATGAGATGGTGAGTTAATAGTGCAGTACATGTACGCGAAATAAGAGTGGGCAGTTTGGACAATACCATTGTACATTTAACGGTGAGATTGTGAGTCAATAGTGCAGTACATGTACAGTACAGTAATAAGGGTGGGCAGTTTGGTCAATACCATTATACATTTAACGGTGAGATTGTGAGTCAATAGTGCAGTACATGTACGCGAAATAAGAGTGGGCAGTTTGGACAATACCATTGTACATTTAACGATGAGATGGTGAGTTAATAGTGCAGTACATGTACAGTACACTAATAAGGGTGGGCGGTTTGGTTAATACCATTGTACATTTAACGTTGTACCGGGTCGTTTGACCGGTACATTTCGTTTTTTTCGTCGTGGTCTGCCGGGCTGCCTGAGACCGCTCGTTCCCGGCGATTCACTTACTTTGGTGGCCGTTGGCTCGGATTCGTTCGTTCCGTGTTCCAGCTCTGGTCTGTCAGGTTGGCCGTCATTTGGATTGTTCGCAGCCTGCTCTAAAGACCATGCACGGCTAGAGACTCCAAAACGTAAGTGTTCTTTTGTAATTTCTAATATCTAATCACCCTTTTGGTGAAAATACTTTGTTTAAATAATATTCTGGTTTATTTGTCATTTTCAGGGCATTGTTAAATTTGTATGCTTTGTCTAGATATTTGTTAACCAAGGTTCGAGCCACGTGCTCAGTGTTACCGTTTACCGTTAATTGCTTTTATATCTGGTTTTATAATTAATGGTAGTTCTATATAATGTTTTGTTGAGCCTTTTTATAGTTGGAGTTACCGATTTACCATATTT
Organism: Stictocephala bisonia; assembly: GCA_035578905.1. Lineage (NCBI taxonomy): Eukaryota > Metazoa > Arthropoda > Insecta > Hemiptera > Membracidae > Stictocephala > Stictocephala bisonia. The sequence continues at coordinate 182,229 of JAQJVL010001013.1, read as the reverse complement.
TTGTTCATTGACAATAACCTAGCCTATCTGTGTAGTTTGATTTTCATGTTATAACATATTGCTCCTGTATCAATAGCCTAGTTTTCAGTTTGTCATTTTTAGTTCCCTATACGTAATTAATTCTTTGGTAATTTGTTAAGTTGTAATTTGTCTTAAATCTGATTTTCCAACATAATTATTCATAGCCTAAAAGTGGAACTTATATTTTCTAGTGTGCTCCAATCATGTACAATTTTGTCTGTTCTTGTTTGTTTTGCCATTTCATGTTATTAGTTGTTATGTGTAGTATTTTTGGTTTTGGGCTGTACTGTTTTTAATGTGCTGTGGTTTGGCCCTGCAGTCCAGGGTCCTCGAGTGGGACATTTTCCCTCAGCCTGCCGTCCAGGGAAGGTCGACCATCTGCACTGCCAGACTGGCCTGAGGACCATATCGTAGAACCAATGTCTCGACTACGCTGCCATCCCTACATCTGGGTGTTGTTCTTCTGTCCTCAGGTCAGTGCGTTCCTTTTTGTTTTCCCGGCGGCTGAGCTGGGGGTTTTGCTGTTGATATATATATTTAAAGAAAAACCAAAGAAAAAAGGAGGTGAAATATAAAAAAAAGAAGAAAAAATGTTTGTGGAACTTTTTAATGTGGCCTAGGCCTAAAACTTCACAGTGATTTATCCACCACAGCCATGGGGACTTATATGTTTTTTTAATTAAAGAAAAAAAAGAACTTTTAAAATACACAAAGAACTTTGGATGTTCATATTTATTGTTATTTAGTTTAATTAATTTATTTTGTTGTTATATTTTTTAGATTTTATATTTGTTAGGTCCCTATGGTTAAGTTATGTTATTTATTTATATGTTTAGGCCTAGTGACATAGTTAGAGTTAGTTATTTATATATATATATTTTTTTGTTAATTGTATTCTGGATGTCTTGAAGTGACTTTTTACTAGAACGGTACTGGGTTATATATTTTTTTAAATTGTTTAATTTTTAAACGTTTACCAAAAGGGGATTATTGTTCTTTACTTAACTTCTAATTCGGAGCTGCCCAGGGATTCCGGCTTACTCCCTGGCCTCAGTGGAATCATGGGATGTGGGCTGAATTGCCGGGGTTATTTGGGGTTATCTAAATTGTTTCTAAATGTTCCCTCTTAAGTTGTTATTAAATTTTTCTTACGTTTTGGGTGTCTCAGGCTAGGCTGCAGATAGGCCATGTATTTGTAATTTTGGTATTTGTAGAGTTTGTTGTTTTTGTAGCTTTTTGTATTATCTTGTGAATTTTAGTGTTTCTTGTTAGTTATTTAAGTGTGAATGGATATTGTGGCCTTCTGCCTATTTATATTGTGGCCTTCTGCCAGCCAGATTTGCAGTTTTGTTTTTCTTGATAATAAATAAGTTTTGCTCAGCTGCCGAGTTTTATTTTGACCCTCCAACTGCCGCCCGTGATCCCATCGCTTGACTTGTTTTGAGCCATCCCCCAGTTGGCACGCTTTCCAGCTTTGGTGGGGGGGGGATGGGTCTCAACGGTGAGATGGTGAGTCAATAGTGCAGTACATGTACGCATACAGTAATAAGGGTGGGCAGTTTGGTCAATACTATTATACATTTAATGGTGGGATGGTGAGTCAATAGTGCAGTACATGTACGCGTACAGTAATAAGGGTGGGCAGTTTGGTCAATACTATTGTACATTTAACGGTGAGATGGTAAATCAATAGTGCAGTACATGTACGCGTACAGTAATAAGGGTGGGCAGTTTGGTTAAAACCATTGTACATTTAACGATGAGATGGTGAGTCAATAGTACAGTACATGTACGCGTAAAGTAATAAGGGTGGGCAGTTTGGACAATATTATTGTACATTTAACGGTGGAATGGTGAGTCAATAGTGCAGTGGTCAATAGACAGTGTCATGCAATTATTGCCTCAAGAAAATTGACGTTAGTCAAACATCAGTTCAATACACACCCATACACATACAATGGCATTGACCCACCCGCCAACCCATACACATACAATGGCATTGATATATGTATGGGCAATACCACTGTACGTGTATGGGTGGGCGGGTGGGTCAATACCACTGTACGTGTATGGGTGGCCGGAAACTTAAACAGAGTTCTCCTCATGCAGAAAAAAAGCTATTAGATCTCTAGCCGATCTTGAACACCAGGAAAGCTGCAGGGAAGCATTCAAAACTCTGCCCAATATACCACAAGTACCACAGTACCACAGTACGTGTACACATTGGGACACATCAATCAATACCTCTGTTCGTGAATGGATGGGCGGATGGGTCAATATAATTGTACGTGTAGGGTGGGCGGGTGGGTCAATATCACTGTACGTGTAGGAGTGGTTAGGTGGGTCAATATCACTGTACTTTTATGGGTGGGTTAGACCCATAAAAGTACAGTGTGGGTAAAATAATTGCATGACTAGTTCCATCGTACGTGTATGGGTGGGCGGGTGGGTTTAAGTGTTAGGGAGGGCCATCACCTGTTAAATAATAGCTCCTGTTTTACCTTTTGTAAGGAATTAATTAATTTCGTAAAGTGACTGATCACTCGATTATAAGTAAATTTCGTAAATAACAAAAAGAAATTTGTTACAAAATTATATAATATCTTAAAATGTGTGTTGGTACTTTTTTTATTCTTTTAAACTTTCTGTCTTTTTTATTCACATTCAAAAACTTATTTAAGACTATTAGTCTAACTTTAGACTAGTGGTGTTCTACCACTGTATCAATACCACTGTATGTGTATGGGTGGGCGGGTCGGTCAATACCGCTGTATGTGTATGAGTGGGCGGGTGGGTCAGTACCACTGTACGTGTATGGGTGGGCAGGGAGTTCAGTACCACTGTATGTATATTGGTTGGTATGTAGGGTTCAAAAGAGCAACAATTAAATATTTGTTGTATTGACACCCACCCATACATACACCCATCCATTATTACGCGTACAGTAATAAGGGTGGGCAGTTTGGTCAAAACCATTGTACATTTAACGATGAGATGGTGAGTCAATAGTGCAGTAAATGTACGCGTACAGTAATAAGGGTGGGCAGTTTGGTCAAAACCATTGTACATTTAACGATGCGATGGTGAGTCAATAGTGCAGTACATTTACGCGTACAGTAATAAGGGCGGGCAGTTTGGTCAATATCATTTTACATTTAACGGTGAGATGGTGAGTCAATAGTGCAGTACATGTATGCGTACAGTAATAAGGTTGGGCAGTTTGGTCAATACCATTGTACATTTAACGGTGAGATGGTGAGTCAATAGTGCAGTACATTTACGCGTACAGTAATAAGGGCGGGCAGTTTGGTCAATACTACTTGCCACTTTTCGTGTGGTTTATCAATCATTTTGTACATGAACTAAATTAATTCTCTCCTTAAAAAGTATAATTTAGTTAATATTTATAGAAGATACACAAGTTAACAAAATACATACATGGTGTTTCGGAAATGAAGAGTCAAACTTCAAAATGGTTATATAGATTAAAATAAAGGGAAAATCTAAAATATGTTTTTCCCCAAAAACGCTTCGTTTACCAAATATCTGCCATTTTGTTTTTTTTTTTTTATAAAAGAATTATTATCTCCAAGTTGTCTTAACCGATATTAATGAAACTCGCTGGGTTTGTTAGGATAATTGCGACCTATTATAAGAAAAAGAATTTACTTGACCCAATTTGAAATTTAAAAATAGCGACCATTTTTAATTTTGAAATGGGAATTTCGGAAAAAAATATGCTAATACTACCAGTCTGTCAGTATTAAAAAGTTAGAATCTAACTAAAAATAATGGAGACACACTGACATTTGTGTTGAGAGGCAGAAAAAAAGCTAAAAAAATAGCGTTTTTGCTGCCTTTCAACATAAATGTCAGTGTGTCTCCGATATTTTTTCCAATTATAACTTTTTTTATTCCAACAGAATGATGACATAATAATCTTAATTTTTTTTTATTTTTAGCCGTTTCTAGCATTTTCCGTTAAAAATTAAATATGGTCACAGTTTTGAAATTTTAAATTGTACCAAGTTGATTTTTTCTCTTAGAATATATCCTAACAAACATAGAGAGTTTCATTAAGATTGGTTGAGTCAACTTGGATATAAAAGTTTTTTTTGTGAAAAAAACAAAATTATGAATATCTGGTAAACGAATCGTTTTTGAAAAAAATCTTGATTTTCTCTTTATTTTTATCCATATAATAATTTTCCGAAGTTTTCCTTTGTATTTATGGTATAAACTGTAAAAATTATTTTATCTATCAAATCAAATATATCACTGTACTGTTTTCAATGTAACTTTGCTTGTTTCGTAAACTTTCTTTATCACATTCTTATAAAACCTTATCATTTTAGTGTAAACAATTCTATTGACTTGATATACCGACGAGTAAGTCAATAAATACTGTATTGAAAGTATCCGTAATGCACAATGTAAGCAATCTGACTGTTAAAATAATAACTAGACAATACTCCTTAAACTATGTAAAAGTACTCTCCAAGATGTATCGATAGTTATTTTATAAGTTCATTGAAGTAAAACTATATTTCAATCCAAATTACGAGATTTAGGACGATTTATAAGTGTGATTAATGTTTTAAGAAAAGTTGAGATAAATTGAGTTACAAAGAGCTATAGAGTGTCGGGAACTACTTCAAACTAACTAAAATATATTTATAGTAAGTAGTTTTAACGACTTAAAAGTTAAATATTAGCAGTGAATTGGACCGATTTTAGTTGAAATTGACTAACCAGCTGACTAGTAATGTACGTCAGAAAATGTTTTTGGAAACAACAAATCTTCTTAGAAAAGGCCATTTCAGTAATAGAAACATTGTTATCTAAGTTCTACATAGCTAAATTATAGTTATAAATATATTTGTTTTACATGTTATAATGTTAGATTATACATTGTTATTTGTAAAATTGTTTTTAGCTATATTTAGACCAACGGTCGTTTGTTGAATAACACAAATTCAACCAAATAAAGAAAATAAATTCACTTTTAAATAAAACGATGACACTTTTACAATATTGAAACTATAATGGCATCAATAATAATATTAATACACCTTTTCAATAGTACATATCATAAAAATGTATGATTAACTTTCAGTTTCAGTAAAACGATTGGTACCATTAATAAAATTTATTTATAGCATTAATTTTTGTGAAAAAGAAACTGCTGCTCATTTCCTGATACAATAATCCTGGTCCTTATCTTATATCTGAACAAGCTAAGGAATGTTTCTTACTGAGGAAACAAGATAAAGTAGAAAGAATGCTTTATATAAAACCACTTATCTACAAAAGGGTGAACAAATTAGTTCCTTTGTTTGCCACCAGACTGCAGTCTGTATAATGAATTACAAGACTGTATAAACATACATAACAGCTGACTGTGCTTTATCTTGGCCGCAAACACTAAAAATAATATGATTCTTCGTTTTATTAACCAATAAAACTTTATTGCTGTTTTAATTTGTCTATTATAAATTACTTATTACATCGCTTAATTTAAAAGCAGTTAATTTACACTTAATTATCAGTAATCTCATATAAACAGTAAAAGTTTTATTTACATTTCAAAACTATTAAAAATAAAGGATAGAAATACATAGTTGTTTTTATTTTCTATGTAGTTAACTGACGGTTTTTACAGATATAAAAATATGTGTTTATTAGTGACACTATTAAGTTCATATCTTTTCGGGAATTTTTAAATCATCGGTTACATTGACGGGTGTATGGTTTGGATAGTATAATATAAAGTGTATAAATTGTCGTATATGCATTTCGAATAAATATAAATAAAGACATGCATATAAGGGTTTACGTTATAATGGTATGATATTATTACATACAGGTTTTAAAATTTTCACAAACATATTTGCAAAATAATTGTCATTTTTAATTAATACCTATAGTAATAGGAAAACATTTGTTTACATACATAAAGAGATTTTAAATGTTCACATAGACTTTGAATAAATGTTTAATATTTTAAATAGGGACCTACTAAACGCATCAAATTAAAATAATCAATTACAAGATACATGATATTAAAATACAATTCCAAGCACCATAAATATATTTAGATAAGCACTATAAGTTATAGTAAAAAATTATAACACATTTGAGTAAAACATCATATTGAATGATAAAAATATATAATAAAATATCATTCAGAAAGGTTTGGCATTGCACCGGTATGAAATTCCCTTTAGAAGGGTAGTCTATCTTCGTTTTTTATGTGGTAAAGCTTTTCATCGATAAAACCACGTTTTTGTTTCGTTCTTCAGACGGTGGTACAGAATGGCCCGATTTACTGTTACAAAAGTAACAGTAAATCAGTAAAGCCCACCCGTATGCGTACATGTATTGCACTATTGAATCACCATCTCACCGTTAAATGTACAATGGTATTGACCAAACTGCCCACCCGTATGCGTACATGTATTGCACTATTGACTCACAATCTCACCATTACAAGTAAAAGTAATGCTATAAATCACTTAACATTACTGTTAAGATTTAAGTAGGTTTCACTTTTGAAAACTGTAAAAGTGAACATAGTTTAGGAATACTTACAAAGTTTTGGACATTCTAAATTAATTACGTGGGTTTTCATCAAGATGACGGCATTATCCTTCAGTTTAGCTTATCTACTAAGTTCTTCTACGAAAACGTAGTTCTTAAACTTTGTTGTTCGGTGTACATTAGACGCGGTTTACCATGTCGGTAGCAGGATTAGGAACATATCTGCAGTTAGGAACAAATCATGTTATTTTATCAGAGTGTCAACATTAAAGTCAGAAGCTGCGTGCTCCTTGCCTCGGTTCTCTGGGATAACGTTATAAATTGTTCTTGTCAATATTCCAAGGTTAAGACGTGATTGGTTTGGACCCAGCTGGGCTAGCAACTTATAAACTCAACCCTATCTTACCAAGGACCTTAGACCTGCTTTAATCCCCCAGTTTGTTTCAATGTATAACTTCTGTTGCATTGGTAACTTCTGTTGTATTTGTATCTCCTGTTTGTAGTCCTGGAGCTTCTGTTTGTGGTCCTGGAGCTTCTGTTTGTGGTCCTGGAGCTTCTGTTTGTAGTCTTGGAGCTTCTGTTTGTGGTCCTGGAGCTTCTGTTTGTGGTCCTGGAGCTTCTGTTTGTGGTCCTGGAGCTTCTGTTTGTGGTCCTGGAGCTTCTGTTTGTGGTCCTGGAGCTTCTGTTTGTGGTCCTGGAGCTTCTGTTTGTAGTCCTGGAGCTTCTGTTTGTAGTCCTGGAGCTTCTGTTTGCAGTCCTGGAGCTTCTGTTTCAAAGTTAACTACCTGATTTACTTTAACTTCTTCTTGAACATCCATTTACAATAGATAACCATTCCTTGTTTTATTTCCGAAGCACGCCGGAAATTAAATCAAGAAAAATGCGAATATTTAAACGAAAATTAATGTCATGCTAATTGATATCCTTCCGAAACTTTTGATTTAATACAGTTTTAATGATTTAAAGAGTAATGCTGCAAAATATTTACTAAGTAACTCTGATAATGATGGGAAAATGAAATGCTTACGACATATGAATATTTGTACTGAAATATATATATAATTCGATGTGTGGTACAACTCAGCTAATGTGTGTGTGCCAGGTCCTGAAAGTAAATCCCGAATTAGATCCTTCCAAACGATGTTCTTGTTTATCTTCGACGAGCAATTTAGTAAACTACGTAAGTATACAGTGGCTGTTGTCTGTACGTCTCGGGAAGATAAATTCCGCATTTAGTCACTATTATAATTAATTGATTTCTAGTAAAGTTCTAATTATGTTTCTAAGTAATAACACATAGGAGGTAGGTCTTCTTCTTTTCGTGGACTTTTTACAACCCTTATTGGGACACTTTTTTATGTCAAGCGGTACTATCAAATACTATTAGTATTAATATGCTAATAAACTAACAACTGATTAGTGGTAAAAGTAAATTTAATTTCGTAATAATTTCGGTAACAAGTTGAATTTAAGATAAGTCGGAATCGTGATTGTAATGATGTTTAAAATTAATTAGCTGATATATTGATACTATTTATAATATGTGATGCAACATTATAGTTCTTGGCCTCCGATATGGAATAGTTATTTCTTACTGTTGACAGTTATTTATAACAACTGAAGGTGGGTGACATATTGAGGGAACTTTAACATAATCTCAAACAAAAATGCACTGACATATTTGAAAACGTTATCTTGGGGCTTACTCACCCTGAGTGACAAAAGTATAATTTACTACATTAATATAACATTTTATAACTGAAAATATTTTTAAATCTTTCTTAATTTCATTTTAAGTGCTTAATACGTTACTTAAAAATAGTTAACATACTTAGTGACTTTATTTCCATATATTCCGTCATTTATTAATATTATATATCACATTACTTATATTAAATTGATAAATGTTTACATTATTATAATTACGAGTTATTTGGTCTTGTTTTAGACGAAATTGCAATTAGAACAAAAATGAGGAAGATATTTCAATTTAAGTGCACTTTATGTGTTAGGTAATTGGCATCGCCCATTGTAACAGGCGTGCTAACGTGCGTGCTTTAGTGAAGGATCGCTAATACCCCAATGCCTGGATAACCTGGAGACGTCACTGTAAATAAAGTGATGACGTGAATCTTTCAGTAACTGAACAAATTAACTATAATAATGACTACATGCGGAATATATCTACCCAAGACAATCACCTACATTCATCAATCACTGTATACTTACTTAGTTTACTAAATTGTTAGTCCAAGACAAAATAAGAACAACGTTTGGGAGGTAGCAGTTTGGGTTGTACTTTCAGGACATGCCACACACGTTAGCTGAGTTGCCTTATGAATTGAATGTTATATTTTTCGATAAAAATATGCATATGCTATATGCATTTTATTTTCCCACCAATATCTTAGTTATTTAGTTAATATTTTGCAGCATTAAATCTTTAAACACTTTTATTATATTAAATCATAAGCTTAGGACAGATATCAATTATTAGCATGGCAATCATTTTTGTAGTAATACTCGCCTTTTTCTTAGTCGTAGTTTCAGTCTGCTTTAGAAATAAAACAAGGAATGGCTATCCATTGCAAATGGCTCAAGTAAATCAAATAAATAAACGCAAGTAAATCAAGCATTTACTCTGAAAGACAAATCCAAGAACCGCAAGCAGAATATACCAACTCAGCAGAAGTTACCAATTGAACAGAAGTTACTAGTTCAACAGGAGTTACCAATTGAACAGAAGGTACTAGTTCAACAGAAGTTAACAATTCAACCCAAGTTATCAATTGAACAGAAGGTACTAGTTCAACAGAAGTTAACAATTCAACCCAAGTTACCAATTGAACAGAAGGTACTAGTTCAACAGAAGTTAACAATTCAACCCAAGTTACCAATTGAACAGAAGATACTAGTTCAACAGAAGTTAACAATTCAACCCAAGTTACCAATTGAACAGAAGATACTAGTTCAACAGAAGTTAATAATTCAACAGAAGTTAACAATTCAACCCAAGATACCAATTGAAAAGAAGGTACTAATTCAATAGATGTTACCAATTGAACAGAAGGTACTAGTTCAACAGAAGTTAACAATTCAACCCAAGTTACTAATTGAACAGAAGGTACTAGTTCAACAGAAGTTAACAATTCAACCCAAGTTACCAATTGAACAGAAGGTACTAGTTCAACAGAAGTTAACAATTCAACTCAAGTTACCAATTGAACATATGGTACTAGTTCAACAGTAGTTAATAATGCAACAGAAGTTAACAATTCAACCCAAGTTACCAATTGAACAGAAGGTACTAGTTCAACAGAAGTTAACAATTCAACCCAAGTTACCAATCGAACAGAAGGTACTAGTTCAACAGAAGTTAACAATTCAACCCAATTTACCAATTGAACAGAAGGTACTAGTTCAACAGAAGTTAAAAATTCAACCCAAGTTACCAATTGAACAGAAGGTACTAGTTCAACAGAAGTTAATAGTTCAATAGAAGTTAACAATTCAACCCAAGTTACCAATTGAACAGAAGGTACTAGTTCAACAGAAGTTAATAATTCAACAGAAGTTAACAATTCAACCCAAGTTACCAACTGAACAGAAGGTACTAGTTCAACAGAAGTTAATAATTCATAAAAAAGTTACCAATGCAACAGAAGATATACATTAACAAATGTTCTAACAATGTGAACTGACTGAGTCTACATTGAGAGAAAGAAGTGGTGTGGACGGGGCCCTTACGGCCGAGAAGAAAAGATAAATTACTGTACAATAAAGTGCATTAGACTTTTACCAATATTGATATAAATTTTGTGTTCTCCAATTTAGAATGAACCATGGTTTTATTTGAGCTTGCATTGGTATGTGAGCCATTGAATCATCTCTGGCAGGAGAAAGCTCACATTATTTATTTTAACAGTTATCGTATCCTTTAAAAATGTCTTACCATAAATATCAGGGAATCAAACTGTCATGCATGGTATTTTCAAGCTAATATACAGTAGTCATATATAAATTTAAATTCCTAACTTTTAATGTAGTAATTACTCTTTCAGCATTAATAATACGATACATAAATGATTTATTAGTTCAGAAATAAAGTATTGAAGGTCGTATGAATTGAAAATTTAGACTTTCGATAAGTTAGTAATAATCAAACAGGAAATTAACAAAACTTCATATTTTTTTTAAATGCCCAAGATTAATGATATTTAAATGTATAATAAGAAATTCAATAAAGTTATTTATGATTTATGAATATTTAACTTTGCTCAAATTGAAATAAACCAAAGTGTTAATATATCCTTAAGGATTAATTTATCCTTAAGGATTAATATATCCTTAAATTATTATAATTATAACCAAATATGAATGTTTAAAACAATATTGAAGAAAATATCCAGTTGAGTACAGCTTGTATAAGCTTTTCAACAATCATAATACTTCTTACAGTTTTGGTTGAAAACAATTATAATTATTATAAAATAATTGTGTCTGTTATTATTTGTGAATTATACCAGACAAAATGAATCCTTTGATGTATAAAAAAATACGGTTTTATTTTTTTTAGAATTTTTACGTGCCTTTTTCAAAATGATCACATTAATTTAACCTGAGCTATTATTCAAGTATTACAGTCAGTAATTGAGATAGTTTCAAAGATTTTTATCTGCAATTGCAGTTAACTGTGAACCACTGTGAATAGAAGAAAATTGACCTATTCTTATTGATTGAAACCCATTTAGGTCTAGACAAGTTATTTATTCCTAAAGGAGCTCACCCTAACTTATGAACATTGAAGAGGCATAAATATGACTCTGTTCATTGCTTACTCAAGGGATAAGATGGAATATGTCTTTAATTTACTGTATTCTTATTTTTCAGCACTGAAAATAAATTTTGTTCCAAACCAATAAAATATTTTATATAATAAGCAATCGAGAATAGGTATGTTGACTTCATAACACTTTTAAATTCTAGTGTTTTTTAATACAACAATTTTAATATTACCAATCTTGTAATAAAAGGTATATTTTATGGAAATACTAAGTATGATATAATGTAAAATCAAGCTGAGACAACTAAAACACCTATTTAATAAAACATGTAAGTTATAAAATAATTATAAATAACAAAATATAACAAAAGTAATAACTAGGTAACTGTTAATTACTACCAAATCGTTAATCTATTACCTATCAATTAGCATGGCAATCATTTTGGTTCTACTACTTGTATTTTTCTTGGTCTAATTTGCGGCGTGCTTCAGAAATAAAACAAGGAATGGTTATCTATTGTAAATGAGTGTTCAAGAATAAGTTAAAGTAAATCAAGTAGTTAACTTTGAAACAGAAGCTCCAGGACTACAAACAGAAGTTACAAGACAACAAACAGAAGCTCCAGGACCACAAACAGAAGCTCCAGGACCACAAGCAGAAGCTCCAGGCCACAAACAGAAGCTCCAGGACCACAAACAGAAGATACAGGACCACAAAAAGGAGATACAGGACCACAAACAGAAGCTCCAGGACCACAAACAGAAGCTCCAGGACCACAAATAGGAGATACAAATGCAACAGAAGTTACCAATGCCACAGAATATACGAATTTAAAAAAATCTACTAACAATGTAAATAGAATTGAGTATACATTAAGAGAAGTAAGCGGAGTGTGGAAGTGATGCTCACGACCGAGAAAAAAGATAAACTACATATATTAGCAATAAAAAATCGAGTAATAAGCTGAAAAAAGAGCTTTACAAAATGTTTTAGTAATGCGTATAAATAAAAGTTTAAAAATATGATTTGTAACTTATTTCATCTTATTTCTAAACTTCTAAACTCAAAACAGTCACCTATATTTAACTGCTACTGCCTACTTAGTTAACAAAAGGAAGTACGAACAAAGTTTGGGAGGTATCAATTTGGGATTAACTCTCCTGATCTGCCACACACATTAGCTGAGTTGCCTTATGTAATCTACTAAACCCGATTTAATGCCTACATTTTACAGATACTGTATACTTAGTTTACTAAAATACTGGTCAAACAGGAAAAGTACCGTAGTTTGGGAGATGTGGGATAGACTGTCATGACCTGCCACATCCATTAGCCGTGTTGCCTCTCATTTTTTTTTTTTTTATCAAATGTTGAACATTCCAATCAGTAGCCTGACCTTGCTATAGTATATTTTAATATAAATTATAATCCTTTTTAACATATTTTACTCTTAAGAAGGTAGAAGGCCATTATTCGGTCGTACATGAGCAACTAGTGCTAGGGATGATCGGCGTATTGTTTCGTTGAGTCTACGTAATCGAGTTTCAGCTTCTATTGAACTGGAAAATTGTTCGATGAGTGAATATTAGCACATAGACAGTAAGAAGGTTACAGGAATGAGAACTAAATACTTTTTGACCTGCCACTGGCCCAAGACTGACCGCACCTCAACGGCAAGCTCGTTCGCAATTTGCAAGAAACCACTAAAAACGACTAATGACCAGTGGAGTCGATTTTTTTTCATGCATAACATAAAATGTTATGCATACTGATTTTTTTTCATCCAAAAAAATGCTCAGCCCCATACCGCTAGAGGTGCAAGACTACCTTCAGGAAGTGCAAATCAATACAATAGAGTGGACAGACATAACACTGACTTAAATTCTATTGAATAATAATCCTCCGACAAGTCCAGATTCTCTCTCAGATCTTCTGATGGTCAGGAAAGAGCGTGGAGAAGGTGAAAGGATCGATATGCTCAATTCAAAATATCACCCAGGGACACTTTCAATGGTGGCTTTATCATGTTGTAGGGTGGAATATCTAGAAAAGCTCGCAAGGACTTAGTCGTTTTTATAGAGGAACTTTAAAGGGTAAAAGGTATGTGGAAGAGGTTCTAGCAGAACATGTTACAGTTAATACAGGATTTGTTGGGTCAGATTTTTTTCATGCATAACAATGCTCAACCCCATACCGCTAGATGTGCAAGAGTACCTTCAGGAAGTCTAAATCAGTACAATAGAGTGGACAGCACATATAATCAGTAAATTTAAATGCTATTGAACACAACTGGGACCAGATTAGGAGGGCAATTGGAAGTCAACGTGGTGAGCTGGTAACTTTGGATCACCCTTGACAGGCTTTACAGGCAGAATGGAACAATAGTTGTCAACAGAACATACATTCTGTATTTGAAATTATGCCTAGGCGACTGGAAGTAGTCGAGTAGGAAATACGAGGTACTGAATTTCTGATATGGAAAACTTAAAACCCACCAAGTATTCCAAATTTTAAACGTGGACAGTGAACGTAATAATTTAAGAAAACTTTATTTTCATTTCTTGTTATATTAATGATTTAAGTACCGGTGACTACTTTGATTTCTTTTGTTTTTTTTATTTACTGTCAGTATTATGTTCAAGTTGGTTTAAACCAACAAAATAGAAAACTATCAAAGAAAATTACAGTGTCCCACTTTTTTGCATCTCATTGTATATGAAATAAAATTATCAAATAAGACAACTCTCCACTATGTTCTATTACTCTGTAGCTATTTGAAATCTGAAGCAGTGAAAGTTTTTTTTTTCAAATGATTGGTCTTAGGGTCCCTTTGAAGGATTTATTTTATGTATTATCCACCTTCTCTTAGGCAGAGCATGAGTGGGTATTGTAGTGCATCATAAGAACTATATGTATCGCTGATTTGCACTCCTCGGGTGTTTAGAACAATTTATCCCCGTTCAAATCCTGATAGAGCAATCAAAATCACGAGTTCCTTGGCAGTGGGAGATTGGAGCGGCCTGAGCGCACCCATCCGTATCTTGTCAGGGCCTATTACTTTTTGGAAATTTTGTTGAAAGTCGGAAACTAATTCAATATCAGCCTGAATATTGAAGTCCTGAATATATATATTAGGTTCTGAATATTATTTTCGTGCAGAAACTCCAGCAGTTAACCAATCAGCTCAGGTTTTACTCATGGGAAGTTGCCGTATCGTATATTCATCATATTGGTGTCATCTCCAACAAAGTATGTTTGTAGGAACGCGGGCTGCTATTGAGGAGCTGGCATCAAACGTCCAATGGTTCAAACCTTGAATGTCAGCACAAACGCATCTATATTTACCACCTCAGATCAAGAGAAGTCATTTGAAAATAAACATTTTATTTCCGAATATGCTGAGGAAATGTTCGGAATATTGGTGCTAGCGGTTCAGAAGGCTATACATAGATTCAACAAACTGCTGGACTTTGCACTTTACCGTTACTGCAGCACATACCGGGATCCTCATCTTACCATTTCTTGGCATGAAAACAAGTGGACTTTATCCTGGAGCCATAAAGAACTGCCTTGTCAGTGGCATAGGTAATTTGGGGAGAATAGTTATAACCCGATTTTTTTTAACAGTCCAGGGAAGGATATCTTTTTCAGATATCGTTTTATTACACTTGTTTGTGGCGTCTTATGTAATGTTTGGGGTTTTCATTGCATATCTTTTCGTTGCTTACTTACTGATCTATGATACCTATGATCTATTCGGGTTTTTCGTAGCATATATCAATGCATCATCTCTTAGTTGTCTCTTACGTATTAAGTCTGTAAACCGTTTCCTTCGTTTCTCTCTCTCTCTCTCTCTCTCTCTCTCTCTCTCTCTCTCTCTCTCTCTCTCTCTCTCTCTCTCTCTCTCTCTCTCTCTCTCTCTCTCTCTCTCTCTCTCTCTCTCTCTCTCTCCTATCTATCTATCTCTTTAGATTTGCTGGGAAACTCGGTAACATACATATCATAATGAACAGAGGACAGTCCATAGTTGACAGTCCATAGGATCAGAGGAGCTACTGGGTGGAGATGTTCTCATAGAAGAAGGAGATGTTTATGTCACAGCAAGTAAAACGTCGAAATAGCTTTCTAAATCGTCTCCCATGAGCCGTAGACGTTTCAATCTTTAAATATTTGGCCAGAAATTTGTCTTCACGTATATTTCAAATTTGAACAGGAAAATGTCTACCCCGATTCATACTGAACGGTTTGAACTCCTGCCAGTTGTTAGATATGTGGTTTACGATAGCAACCCGTACCTCAGACGCTGAACCGTGAGACAGGACTGCACCATTCCTACGAACATCGATCATGCGGTGAGGATTATCCTCTCCGTCTACAACTATATTCACAACTTCAACCATGTCTTGAAAAAGGGCAAGGAACCAGACTCTGAGTTATATAAAAAATAAAATTATGAAACTTCTCTTCCAGGGAATGAATATGTACACTTTAACTTCATCATACAAACATCATAAAAAATTATTTACGTAAACTATAAACAATGTAATCAAATGTAACTGTCAACAAATCAATAATGTTATTAATAAAGGTCGAATTCTATTAATTAATAACATATGTAACACATTTTGTCATGTTTATGTTTAGTTTATCAGCTGTCTTAAATAAATTACTCAATTATATTAAAACTTATTTAAATATTATGTAAAAAAAAATAAAGCGTTTCTAGTGTTGTTCCTTCCCTTAGGAATAGCATTCCAAGGAATCCTTTCTTAGTGGGTCTTTATGACACGCAAGCCAACTTCCCTTAAAATGTAATCAAAACCTGTTCAGTGGTTCCGGAAATATCGTGATTATGAGTGAGTGGTATTTCGCTTATATATAAATACTAGCTGTACCCGCTCGCTTCACCGGTAATAATATTGAGTTCATTACGGTATGTCATTCTTCGTGCTGGTGTGATATATTATATGCATTAACTTTAAATTAGCTTCTCATCGCTAAATAATACAAATTTTTAAGGATATACTTTGATTTAGTTTCTAAAATAATTTTCAATACCTTCCTTAATAATCACCAAACCTAAAATTATTATGTAAATTTACATAATAATTTTAATATTATTACTTTCTAAGGAATAGTCGGCCTTAGTTTGTAACAATGACTACATTCGTTCATCTACACTCATCACACTCATTCGAGGTCCATATTCGCCCATATCTTGACGATCGGCGTCTTATGAATAAATAAAAAATAAATAAAATATACAATAATGATTATTGATATAAAATAATGTATGTTTATATTAGAAATTAAATCGAGATATATCCAAAAAAGTTGTATTATTTAGTGAGGTGAAGCTAATTTAATGTTAATGCTTATAACACAATATAGAAGACCTGCAATCAGAATATAAGTAAAAATTCAAGCAAATTCAAGAACATTCGAAAATAACTAAAAGTAAAGCAAACTAAACACATTGTTTTTAAAAAACATAATCTTACATTTACTACCCAGCCTTGGCCATGAAGGAGGACAGCGCCTGCCCTTGCATTGTATTGCAAAGTATCATCATGACTTTGGAATTTTCTTACGATGAATGATTTACCTTTATACAACAGACTACTATTTATGGATGAAACACGTCATCAGAAAAGCCCATCATTTTTTCAATACAGGGAAAGAGGATAATTTATAAGTAAAAGGACCAAAAAGAATTTAAAGACAAGAGAAAACTTGGTTGAGGACCGTCATATAAAAATAATTTAAAAACCATGTAATATCTTTCAATTATTTTTTGCATGGTCTTATTTAAGTCTTTAAGTCTTATTTAAAAACAAGAAAGTCAAAACAATTTAAGAAACGCAACATATGTTTTGTACAGTGCTCTCTTCAATGGTAAACCACCACTATTCTTGGTATTGATTAATAATAATTGGTAAGAATCGCATAATTGTATATAAAAAAAGAAGATAACACTCTGAAAAACTATCACTCAATTTTCAAGAATTATCTTCATAGTCATTGCATGTATGGAACGTGGTTTCCATTAGAACCAGTCTGTACTTCATATATACTAAACAGTAAATTGTATTTATGTTATTGAATGGCATGGGAGACAAGTCCGTTTATAAAGTAATCGCATGGCATGGTTGAATTCAATGATTAGTTGCAAAACTAATAATTAATTATTAATGTCCGAAAAGAATATTTTGGTCTCATTATGAAAAATAATGTACAGGAGATTTTTAATTTTTTTTTTTCATTGCAGGGATGACGTTTGTTAGAAATCTAAAACTTTATGATTTTAAATTGGTTCAACACCTTTAACAAGACTACAAATAATCCCTCCAATATACTATGGAGGGATTAGTTGTAGTCTTGTTACTATGGAGGGATTAGTTGTAGTATTGTAACTATGAAGGAATTAGTTGTAATCTTGTTGAAATTGCACAAAAAGTTATGCAAATTTCAGTTGTACGATTGATATTTAGGGTGATTTTTGTCAATCGTGGGATATGATCACGTATAAAAAGTATCTCGCATGAGTTTCGTGTTGTTTTTATAGAACATATTTAGATATTGAAAAACGGACTTTAGCCTTCAGCTCAGCTAGAAAATTAAATTTTAACCTACCGTACTTAAAAATATATAAAAGGTGTTTTTTTCACTGAAAAAAATTATATTGACGGAAACACTTCAATTGACTATTTACTGTGACAAAAATCATACATACCATGTTATAAAATGGGTAAACAGTATTAAATAAATCTTTGTGGCTTGTAGTTTGTCATTAGACTTTCCAATATTTAATATCCTATATAAGATATAAATGTAAAAGTTATCTAGTGAAGTAATAAAAACATTATTCCCTAACTTGACTAAAAATAAACGTCCATTTTAGTCATATATTTAAGTTTATGTCCTCCACAACAAATATTTCAAGTACTACGATATTTCAAATTTAATTTTAAAATAAATGTGTTACTCAAATAATCTCTGAGTCAACTGGAAACATAAAATGTCCTTCTTAAAGAAAATAGGTCCATCCATATTAACGCGTTCTAAAACTATCCTTAAATTTTACTCTTATATAGCATGACTATATAAGAGCCGGCAGCCCTTGCTTCGCTACGGGGTGGGGTTCTCAAGTCTTGCTTACCCTTTTCTCCATGGTTCTCTCTAAACCATCAACAAACTGGTTTTTACAAGCAATTGTATACAGAAAAATATATAGAAAAAGTGTAATTTATTGCGAACTCTTAATGCATAAAAGCAATTGAACAAATTCATAGAATCGTCAACGCTCGAAGAAAATAAATTCTGCACTTCTGTATTTCTTTATGTGCGATAGGCATTTGATAAAGTTTGGTATCCTGGGCCATGTTATAAATTGAATCGTCTTCATCCTCACTCTCATTTCAATGTGTTAAGGTCATAATTGTACGATAGACAGACGCTATACAGTTAAAATTGATGATACTAATACAGATTTGTGCAAAATTGATTCAGGAGCTCCACAATGAATTGTATATCGACCCAATTTGTTCTTTACTGAATTATTCCAATTGAAGACCTCAGTGCAAAATGGGGATATCTCCACATTTGAGTTATTATATAATATATTTCACTAAAAATATTCTCTTTTAATGGTGTCAATAATGGGACAGCTCCAAGCAATAGTCCATAAGGTATGAAGGAAATGGAGCTGTATCAGCGTTCATTTGGGCACAAAAACAGGACTGCTCCAGAAGCCGTCTCTCTCTTGCACCAAACATAGTTCACCATTTATCCAGCCAATTCGCAACAGCAGCCAACAGCTGGCTTCAACCTTTGTATTATTAACCTAGCAACGTTTATATGTAAATATATTATATGTTCCACCTGATTGTGTCTGATCCTATGACAGCCTTAGAGAAGAAGATTGCATTGCATCCAAAATCAGTGATGCAGACTCTGATATTGGATATGACCAAAAGTAAATTAGCTAAATAATGAATGTAGATGAATATTTTATTAATTGTTTAGTAATATTATACATTACAAGTAAACGTCACACAACACAAATTTATTACAATATAAGCACAAAATGCAAAAATATATTACAAACAAGTACAAAATGCACAAATATTATGGTGATCGATTTTGGTGAACCAGGCTCACCTTCCTCAGACCAGAGGGATTCACAAAAGAATGTTATGCTAATTAAAAAGCTATTATTAATATTAATATAAAAAATATGTTTCTGATTTTTAATACAAATAAACATACAAATACTAAATATTTATTTTAATTTTCCTAAAATATCACAAAATTAAATACAAATTTGGGGCAAAAATTTTATAAAATATTGGAGATAAGTCCTTACTAAAATGTAATTTTTTAAACAAGATAATATTTCTTTTATTTTTAAAAGTGTTCCTAAATGTAAGAGATAAGTCTACCCATATGCGTAGTTAAAAAGCACTAGTATAAAAGTTGTACTTTTAAAACGATCTTTTCGCTTCCTGAAAAATTATATTACACGGAGTTATCCCCTTCTTGCACCGGGATTTTCAATTGTCCCTGGTGTATTGATGGCTACGTTTGCTCATGACACTGCACTTATATTCATAATTAAACATAACTTTATGTTTTATTTATGAATAATTAAAATTAGCTTTTAATTTTTTAAATAATTGAAATAAGACTTAAGTTGCTTTGTGAATCAACATTGTTTGTTGAAAACCACTTCAAAATAAAGACCTTATTTATATTATCTCATGGAGGTGTTGTGGTCACTACTGAAACTCTTCAATGGGGTCTGAGTGAACTTGAAAGTAGGTTTAAAATTGGCGAGTAGTTGTAAATTAGTCCAAGTCTGTTCATGTTACATTTTCTTAAAGAAAGGAACCCTTTCTCGAGTGATTCTTAACAATGTTTTCTTACTCCAGACGGAAATTGTGAAGTATCTCGATATACATCTCGATAAAAGGCTCAATTGGTGAACACAATCCCATACCATTTGTACAAAAAGACAGCAGTTAAATTTAAAATCAAGAAATCTAGATTGGCTTCTTGGCAACAATCAAAACTTTAAACAGAAAAAAAGTAACTTCTATACAAGATAATTTTGAAACCTATATGGACTTACGGAGTGCAACTATGGGTCACTGCCAGCAACTCGAATATAGAAATAATTCAACGATATCAATCTAAGATGTTAAGAAAAATTTTAAACGCTCCGTGAATTGTCTCTAACAAAACTATTTATCAAGACTAAAAAATGTTCAGTGTAAAAGAACTATTTCTCGGATAAGTTCACAGTCTTTAGATAAACTTACCAACCATCCAAACCCCTTTGCAGTAAACCTTTTGAACAACAGTGAAGCTACGTTGTACAGTGTTGATCTTCCACTCAGATTTGGACACTTGTAGTTTTTTTATGCTAGTCCTGCTACTGAGCAGTCATCAACCCATACTAATCTCCAGCCAAATCAATAACTTAATGTTAATGGGTTGTAACAGATTGTAAATTAAATAACATGAACAATCCATCAATAAGATAAATGTCAAACGTACAAAACAAACAGGTTTATTTATTTACAAAACATCTGTTATTAATTTACTAAAATCAACCCGATGTTATCATTATGGAGCAATATTTTTGGAGTTTTTTCTACCCCTTTGGAGTATTTTATGAAGAGGAAAATACTTTAGATTCCTATTTAGTCTCTAACAAACATTTGTACCATATTTTTGCTCTGTAGGATTACGGGAAGTGGGAGAATTAGTGATGAGTGAGTGAAGGCTTTCTCTTTTTATAGAGATAAGAAAATATGGTATTCAAGGTTTGATTTCTATAGGGACTACTTCCATTAACGATGAAGACGGTATTTTACCCGTGATGTCAACAGAGGAAGATGCATTACCTCTTCATCTTAAATATATTCACCTCTTTCACCAGGGGTTTTATTCATGTACTACAGAACGTAATGAGCTCAACATATAGGTTGGTTATAAGACAAATAAGCGTAATAACCTACCATAGTTCTTCGGTTTCATAATTTAATATAATTAAATGGCAAAAACGAAATGGTTTTTTGTCTTTTCAAAGAGGAGATATTTTAATATTAAAAGATATTGTAATATCCAAAAGAACTTTAATTTATCACATAAATGAACAATTCAAAGTAGCTCCACCAGGTAATGTTATTATATTCCCTTCGATGTGAATTTATTGTTTCATTGACAATCATTGATTCTTTATCAATCCAAGTTTCTACAAATCTTTGCGTCAGAACGTACAAGATATTTCATACATTTTCAATTTAATTAAGTTAATACAGTGCACACTATTAAATTATATAACCCTCTTGTATGTATTGTATCATTTTTAACAGTTTATTTATTTTAAAAAATTACAAACATCACTTCTCAACTTTATTTATCAAGTTAAGTGTGAAAAATCTATCGGTTGGTGTTTAAAAACTAGGAACTTGCTCTCCTCAGTCTGCCAGCAGTCATAGTTATGAAACTCTTTACAAATAGTTAAAAACAAGGTCGACACAAGTATTATCTGTTTGATTTATAATTATTGTAAGTTTTTGTAACCAACTTAGTGTTTACCCCCTTCTTAGTAAATATTTAGTGGCCATTTATAAGTGTCACTAATTATCAGTGGTTTATTTACTAGGTTTAAAAATATTTTAGCGTAATATAAAATTAATTTAATGAATAGTAATAAAAATGATCACTTTGAATATTTTATGGAAAACGAAATTATTTTCAGAAATTGCTGTTACTTTGATCCACATGACCATGAAAAAACCGTAACACATAAAAAGTTTAGTTTATACATTATGTTGCATCTCTTTTTAATTAAATGATGGCATGGTGGTATTATACGAGTTGATATTATAATTCTATAACTATGATTAATTAATGAACATAATTACATATTAATAGTGCTCTAATTTAAACCAAATTAAATTTGAAACGTATTTTGTTTAATTTTCGTTATAGTCGTACAACATATTATTAAAACTACGTTTACATATTGTACTGAATCGCAACTGTAACAAGCAATACAGTAAATAGCTCTAACATCCTACTGTAAGAGCAATTATCCTATCATTAGCAGCAACAAGGCTGTTAAACTCCCAAAAGGGATGTTTACTGTTTCTTTAATTGAAAGTCAACAGTGTTCAATCATTATTGACTGTTGAATGAATGTAATTGCCCATAACCTGTTTTATTGTCTTCAAACCATGGTGTTCATGTATGAAGTAATATTTCCACTCCTAAATATTCAATAAATATCACATGTTCACAATTATAGTGGTTGTGGTATTATTCTTTAACACACAGTAATGCTGTTTGTTTTCCCTAAAAAGTTGCTATATTTTTTATTTGTAATTTGCAATTTCACAATTAAAAAATATCTCATTGTTATATGTTAGGAGGGAATGGAAATTATTTTTGAATTTTTCCAATCTTTTATTTAGAAAACCCCACTCGTGTATTGATGTGTTTCAATCAGACACTTTACCAAACAGGTAGGATAATTGAATAATAAATTATGTTTAACTTATCTAACATATTTCTATTTCGATACTAAAAAAAATGTAATCCTACAAACAACAAATTTTGAATGAAATATGAGAGGTTTGAATTATTACAACGACTAATTTTGAAAGCTGCACATACCATTCTCAGACCAGAGGCCCGTGTATCGCTACATTTGCATCCACAATTTTTTACTTATTTTAGTTGTCAATAATGAATTCGGGTTTAAATATTAGAATAGTCATGGCTATAATTAAATTTCAGTGATTAATTAATATAAGGTGTTCGCATTATAGGCGTTAAACATTGAGACCTAATAATCTAACATTTCTATCAACTGAATCAAAGCCTCTAATCAAAAACCTTCCGTCTCGTTTCTAATAAAATAAATAATAAATATACCTATATGTATATAACCAATCATCTGATAATTAAATACAAATGTGTATTTATTTATAGAATAACTCATATGATCCATATTTAATCTGTATTAAATAAAAATTGTAATAAGATTATTTATTTCAGTCAGTAGTAAAAAATTCTAAATTTGATTCTAATATATTTGACATAATGTAGCTCAAAATTAACAGGCAAACATTTTCCAAAAAATATTAATGTCAAATATTCTCCACCAAAGAAAAGCCAGTATAATGTTCAAGTGATTGACCAGTTTTAAATAAAAAGATATGGTGGAATTAAATTCTTTCCAAGAATGAACTTAGAAGGTCTCTCTCTCTCTCTCTCTCTCTCTCTCTCTCTCTCTCTCTCTCTCTCTCTCTCTCTCTCTCTCTCTCTCTCTCTCTCTCTCTCTCTCTCTCTCTCTCTCTCTCTCTCTCTCTCTCTCTCTCTCTCTCCTCTCTCTCCCTCTCTCCCTCTCTATCTATATATCTCAACCTAAGCAATGAAAGCGAAAGTAAGCCATTTTATTGTGTGGACAGTTTTCAGTCAATTAAAATAGTAAAATTCCTATTACAATCAAGAATTAACTAAAAATAATTATATAAATGAACTATAACAATAAATAAAGTAATTTAAATATGTTATTTAGAAGAATTTTAAATATTTTATAAGAACCATTGGGCGAGATCACCTTCATCATACCATAACTATCCCACATATAAAACAATTACCAAATATTTGCCATTTCCTATTCACTTTTTTATTCATAACTATTAACAAGAATATCTTCCTTATTTGAATTAATTATTTATTTACATTAAATAAACTAAGAAAGGGACGGCTAACTTACCCTACATCAAGTAATCTCGCTCTACCAATTCTCAGACGAGGTTTATATTCAAATAAGTGAATTAATTGTTCTCATACCGAATTGTCATTTTATGTAAATATCATTATTCAATATTCATTAAATAAATAATATTCGCACCAAACTTTGAGTTTTTTTCTTTGATCTAATGTAAGAAAACACTAGCCTAGCAGAAAAAGGCCAAAATCAAAAGAAATTCATTTACAAAATAGGCCTAATTAAGAGGTCAAGGAATAAAGTTTTAATTTATTTTTTATTGTTGATTAAGCCAGTAATGTATTCTATAAATATATTTAATAAACATTATAAACCACCAAACTGTCTTTTATGTTAGTTTTTAATAAAGTAAAATGGTAATTTTGTCATACAGTAATATCTAAAGGAACGTTGGGTTAAAAATAACCCAATAAAAACAAAAACAGAAACTTTTGAAACTATGTTACTCATATATTTTGATCAAGATGATGTTTAAAAGTAGTCCTTACACCAAATTAATGTAATTTTCACACTATTATAATGAAAGTATCTACAAATAAAATCGTATTAAGTCCACAACTAATCATTCATTAGGTCAATCATTAGGTTTAGGTTCAGACAATAAATTATTCTGTAAATTGGTTCACTTTGCACCTTAATTTAGTTTAGTGATTTATATAGTGATTACATATCAGCGTATCAAATTAACCTGTTTTTTAATAACAAATCTTAATATATGTGTATTCAGTATAATTAAAAAAATGATCAGTTATTACAAAAATTAATATAAATATTAAATATATTCCATTAAATGTTAATAAAATTTTTTATGTCTTTCCATTAGTGCTGTTATAAGTAAAAATATAAATAATCTGAGTTTTTACTATGGTTGATAAATCATATTTTGTAAAACAATTACTCACCACTAGTAATTTTACATTTACAAAATATATGATAGTTTGAAGTATTTACAAAAATTAATATTTTAACCTACAAGACAGGGAATAGTCAGTCCATTGGAGTGGATAAAGCAGTTAAACCACAAATACGTTTTGTTCTCAGATTGTTCAGTTTAAAGTAAATAGTGTTCGATTATTTAATTACAGCGTTGGATACTACTAATTTCTATCACCTGCATTACTGTTTTAAACAATCAGGTTTCAGCATGAGTTAGTAATGTAAATATAAACATTAATTTTTCACTTTAACATTTTACAAACCACCGAAACAACAGAGCTCTCCTTATTTATAATTCATAACTTTTAATTAAAATCTAAGGATTTTTGTAATTGTTTCATACATTCTTTAACTAATGAAATGAAAAACGAATTGATTTTTAAGGTGAGGTTAGGACTGGACAGTCTCTCTACCACCTAACCTTATCAAAAATAACAAAACGAATCATATAAATAACACAAAACATTACTATTAATACAATATTATCCAATTGCAACATATCAGTAATTAACAATTCAAAAACAAAACTCATCATATTAAAGATAAAAAATAACTTTAATATCATAATAAAAAATACACAAAATAATACAAATCTTCAAAAACACAATCATCCATCTCATATATACACAACTCATACACAAAAAACTCATACATACCACCCGCAAACCATGACCACCAAATGCACCCGCCCGCTCTGTCTACAGGTCCCGCAAAAATAGGTTCTTTAGCTCCGCCTCGAAGCGAGGGCCCTCGCCTATACTTTTGATATTGTCAGGAAGCATATTCCATAATCGGCACCCGGATACAGTAAAAAATCTATTGTACAGGGCAGTGCGATGAATTGGGACTGATAGTAAAAGGGCTCCCTAACGAGTGTTTCTAATGCTTATTTTATAAATGAACTTGAAACGCTCGGACACATAGCTTGGAGTTCTGTCATTTAAAACTGTATGAAGAAGAGTCTCGAAGATGTTTCAACTTCAAAACAGATATTTGGCGAAAAAATGGTGTAACATGATCCTCATGACGTAGGTAAAAATAAATTTAATACAGTAATTTTGTGCCATTTGAAGTTTGGCCGAGATGTTAACAGTCATATAATTGATAACGCTGTCACAGTAGTTAAAGTGCGGCAGAATATGAGTCTTAACCAACATTATTTTTACATTGAATGGGAAACAGGAAGCATGCCGCTTCAAACTGTGGATACCACCCAACACTCTGCCACATGTCACAATAACTTGGTCAGTCCAACTTAATGTTCTGTTAATAGTAAGACCAAGATTCTTAACTTTATCACAATAGTTTAATGTCAAGTTGTTGAAACTTATTTTTGGAAAAGTGTCATTTTTAACAGAAGTTAATAGTCTAGGAAGTCCAACTAAAATTGTTTGAGTCTTATCATCGTTAAGTTTGAGTCCATGTCGTTTTGCTCAAGAAGTGATTGCTACAGCATCTCGGTTCATGTTTAATATAGTAATGTCGGATTCTGTGATAGAAAAATGTTGGTATATCTGTAAGTTGTCAGCGTATAAGTGATAGTTAGAGTTGTATAACAGAAGTTATATCATTAATGTAGACAGTTAAAAGAAGAGGTCCCAAGACAGACCCCTGGGGAACACCACGTACCACAGGCCTCCAGTCTGACTCTCCATATTTAGTCCTTACACACTGCCAACGGCCATAGAGAGATAGGACTGAACCCAGGAAACATAAATACCAGAAAAACCATAGTTATTCAACTTAATTAAAAGAAGAGGATCATAAACAAAATCAAAAGCCTTCGAAAAGTAAAAAAGTGTTAAAATTGTAAGATGTTTCTTGTCCATGGCTTGACGGATGTCCTCAGTAAATTTTAAAAGAGCAGTAGTAGTACTATAATTAGAGCGAAAACCAGACTGATAATTGGAAATCAATTTACTTCTCTCCAAGTAATTATGAAATTGCTGATGAACTATTCTTTCAAGACATTTAGACAGAGTAGGAAGTATACTTATGGACCGAAAATCTGAAGGAGATAGGGGATTACCATTTTTTTTTGTCGAATAACAGCCGATTTCCAGAGAGTAGGAAATGTACTATATGATAAAGATAAATTTAAAGTAGAAGTAATTGTAGGAAGTGTTTCAAGTAAAGTATCCTTTATAAATATAATTGGAATATTATCTGATCCAACGGTATTACTAGTAGTTCTCATATAGCCCTTAAAACCTCTTCTTCAGTTACTGGAAATAAATTGAACTGGTGAGCAGGTCTAGTTAGTGGGATTGAAGAGAGATGATTGACAAAGTCACGAGCCCCTGACGTATGAACAGGAATGTTTACAAAATAGTCATTAACTTTATTAAGTAGTTGGAGCTGAAGTATCTGATTTACCAAGGCCAAGCTCTTTGACTTTATACCAAATAAATTTGGTAGATTTAGAATTATTAGATAATGTTTGGTAATAGTAACGAATCTTTGAGTTACGAATCTGTTGTTGTGTTTGATTACGAAATTTGTTTTTGTAGACTGCCCAGTCTGCAGCAGATTTACTTCGCTTAGCCTTGCGAAATCATGCTTCACGTAGTTTTTGCAATCTACGAATGCAATCATTGATCCGTGGAGCAGGTCTTTTAGTTATATTCTTAGAAACAAGAGGGGCATGTTCCTCATGAAGAGTATTTAAGTAAACATTTAAAAGATTAGCCATGTCTCTGACTTCGGTAAGCTGAAGGATTTCATGCTAAGGTCGAGAAAACGCATCTGCCAGAAGTGTCTCCTTATTAATACTCTTCATATATTTATACTGGATGAAACGTAGTTTAGCTTTTGGTGGATGTAATTTATAAACACAGAAGAGGAGACCATGTTTGGAAAGTCCAGGGGCCGGGACCTGGTGATAGTATGGAACAAAATCTGGGTCACTAACAGCCATGACGTCAAGCCATGTATCGGCAGTGGCAGTGTGGTGAGTGGCAAGCAGTGGTAGAATAGTTAAGTTAAATGATTGGAACATTGTAGTTAACAAAGTTTGATCATAAGTAGAAGGTCCCAGTAGGTCAGTATTGAAGTCACCCATAACAATGACATGACTGTAGCGAGCCATGATATCTAGCAGTGCGTGTTCATATTCTGCCAGATATCCAAGATTAGGTGCCCTGTAACATACACTGAGAAGAACATGAATTGTATTAACACGGATGTCGAAAAACAAGTACTCAGGATGGTTAGGGCGAGAAGTGTCAGAGCAGTGAATAACAGAAGTAGAAATACGAGATCTAATAAAAGCTGCAACACCTCCCCCACTCTTATGAAGTCTATTATTTCTAAACAGATTATATAGCCTTGTAATTCCACAACCTTTTCATGAATATAAGGGTTTAGAAATTTTTCATAAATTAAAATAATATTAAAAGAACTAGTTTCAAAATGTACTCTAAATTCATCAATGTGATAAGGTAGACTAATTTTAGATGAGAATGATGAAATGGCTTATGAAACTGTCATATAGTTTCTCCTGAAAAACCTTCTCATATTTCCATTAGATACGACATTCAAACCATAGAACAAAAAATAATAAACAGCTTACAAAACAGATGATGTTTAGTAACAAGAATAAACTTACAAATATTAAATATGTTAATTTTTCAAGATCTGAGTCAGAGCCAAACAAAGATTAAAAGAGATCAGCTGATAACTACTGGCTGTCTGTTAATTTTCTATTGTTTTAATACTGTAAAAATACCAATTAATTTAAGTGACTCCTTTTAAGTTCTATTTATCCTGAATGACTACACCTTTCATCAATATTATTATATAGTATTCTAACTTAACCATATCTTGCGATCGACGTTTTCAGATTAAACAAACAAATTAATATACAGCAAAAAATCAACGATAAATAATAAATAATATTATGCATCCTTGAAGGCTAGGATATGAGAAAGTACTAGATTAATAGCTTTTCCGAGTGTGAGGCCCTAAACTATAAAAAAGTTTTTCATATACGAAGTAATATTTCTTATGTTATTTGAAATAAACTTCATGAACCTTTATGTCGTGTTCATTCCTTTATTAGGGATCACATTTAATTGAAGTAATCGTTTCCTTGTTATGTGTGAGAATATTTAAGAATCGAATGGCATGATGAGTTGTAATTTTATTTTCTACGAAGTACATGTTACATATGAAGAACTTTACTCTTTTACTTCTCGTTACATAAACCTTAAAGTAATCCAATTTTTACAACAATAATTCAGTAAATAAAATACTCATTGGGTGTGATTTTATTGATCAACTCACACCCAATCTTTTTTACTATATACCTAGAAGATTTTTTCAAGCAGGTTCATAGATTGAACCTGGAACATAGATAGAAGATGGAAGAGGCACTATATCTTCCCCCTATGACGTCACAGGTAAAATACCGTCGTCACCCACAGAACTTGGTCTTATAGGTATTAATGGAAACCTTTCCATTAATGTTAAAACTTTGAATAACGTATTTTTAAAATTGTTGTTATTGTTTTCACTATGTAAAGGTAAATTTAAAGGGTTCTTTTAGAATAAGTGTTTGAAGATGGATGAGCATATTGTCTCTGAGAAAGACAATAATTTATCTTTCCAATTGATATAGAGTTTATCATCGTTTAATTTTAACAAACTGTCGTAACATATTATTTAAAATATAGCCTTATTTTAAATCGCTGTAATTATTGTAATATTTCTTTTAGAGAGCATAAATGAACTTAATAATATAAAATAAAATACACATACTTTTAGGCTTACTATGAGAATGTAAATCTTCGCTATTGGTGTTCTTAAACAAAATCGATTCTAAATTAACCCCTTAAGAAGGGACAAATATCATTTTCCAATCCCTTGAACTGAATGATTTTATTTATATTTAGATAGTAATAGATTTTGTCTTTTATCAGAGCAATTTATGTTGATTTAAAAACTACGAATTTTTGTACGTGCCTCTTTATTGTTATTGCACTGGCTCAAGAAACCAAATGTTCTACTAATGCAAAACTGTATTCACGTTTGTTGGACTGATTTTGAAGAAACGTAAAAAACCATTAAAATAACCCTGTTTCCTTACTAGTTCTTACACAGTAAAAAAGATGAAATAAGTATTAAACTAACGATATAGAAATAATCGAGGAAAGATATTGTAAGAGATGTTTTAACAGCACTTATTTCATAAATAACAAATCAACTAAATATATGACATATTTGTTAGTCCAATTTGAGAATAGTGTTTGATTTCTTACTGGATCACTTTTGCACTTACTTTTGTAAATTATAAGATTTTTAATGGTGCAAAAATCATGAAAAACCATAAGGCACACATTATTTTTGTTGTTTACACTTGCTATGGTGTCTCTTGAAAAGATGCACAATTTATTTTACTGTAAGTAATAAACTGATCCGTTTATTAAAATGTTTTTTTAATTTATAACAAACATAAAATTAAATTAATAACCTTCTTTTAATTTCGTTTCCAAGCTGGACTGAGGTTTGGAAGCCATTTTTCCAATACTCTCAGGAATTACCGAGAGTGGTGAGTGATCATGTTTCACGGATGAATCATGACCTGTTAACAGTTAAATGGGAATTTGCAAATACTTTCTCTGGAGGAATTGCTGGTAGGTATTGTTAAAACTTTGTATATCAATGTTGATTTGACTTCCCAATGCAAGAAACTGTCATCCTGAGTCAAGCTGATGACAGTTGGTTTTACGTAATTACAAACATTTGTAGTACCGGAGTTCCAAAGAATCTAAAAAATCTGTCATATCTACACTCGACATGTAATAGAAACTTTAGTGTTTAGTTAGTTGAAATTATGTTTTTTTTTCAGTTGAAATAAACAAAATAACATGTAAACTGGTTATATTTTATATTAAATATAACATTTACATTGTGTCATTTCCCCTGCAATAATTATTGTTGTAGACGATTTTTTTATTCATTCAATTTACATAGTATATCAAATTAATGTTGTATAGTTTAATTTTTAACTAATTTAGAGTAAATGGTGAGACAATTGATCTATAAATTGATTAAACACTAGATAACAGGCGTTAATGAATCTCATCACGTTCAAAATAAAAAAAAAATATTAAAGTAAGATAAATAATACTTACGTCATGAGTTATTAAAATTCATACAATTAAAAACCCCTTTAATAAATCTCCCTTCTAAATATAAAAAAAACTTAATTTATTTTAAAGTTTTCCAAGTTTTAATAGAAACTACTTACAAGAAAATAAATATAGTGAAATAAGTTAAAATATAATAATTTAACTTCAAGCAGTTTAGATGTTAGTCAAAGTAACATGGCCAGGTTATCGGATTAAAGATCTCATAGTCCAATTACGGCTTATGGATTCTTTAGCAGGACAAGTTTTGATAGAATGGGAAGTGGTTAGATACTGAAATAAATCACTAATATATGTGAGTGTAATTAACTATTAATTGGCCTTTACCACTATATATCTTCCACAGTTCCACATATAAATAACGCAATAGCTACATCAGTCATAATAAAATTATTTGGTATTTAAAATATAAGTCAGGCATCAAAACCCACTGCGTATGAAATAATTTGTCAGAAAACAGACGTCAATTATGTTTTTAAGTTGCATAACATATTTTATCAACATAATAACGGTTAGTAAAACTGTATTACTGAAAAGTTGCAAAGTTTATGGGTATTATAAATTTAAATATATTTTATGGTAATACAAATTTACATCAAAGTAAAGGCTAATCAAAGTAAATTACATCAAAAACAAGACTGTGTGACCCTCCTAAAAAATTGGTGTACATTTGGCAGTTTAAAAATCTAAAAACATACCCACAGTAAGGGAAAAAAGGTCAAAGCTTTTCCCCCTATTTATGCAGTATCTTCAATGTATAACAACAATAAAGCAAAGACAGACACGTAGGATTTGTTATGATGGTCAAATATACAATGAGACGGTCCCAAAAACATTCCATTAAGAGTAAGGTTTTTACTGAAACGTTATATTCAAGATAAAGAGAGAGAACAACGTATTTATAATTAAAAATATATAAAAAACAGATTATGCATTATTAAAGTCTACTAAAACTGCAGCTGAGCAATTTTCTAGTATACAGAAGTTTGAGATCCTTAAAGTAACTTCTCATTCCACATAAGTAGGAGTCAAATGAAGCGAAATATTTTGTAGTCCGTATCCTTTAAAAACATTGTAGCCGTTCAACAGTGTAAACAATTAAAGTTATCTTTAATGGATCTCTTAACGGGGTTATGATTGGACCCATATTAATTTTAATTCTATAAAGGTTTTTTTGATAAGTTTGAAAATTTAAGATTTGAGAGTTTTTGTACTGTTCTATTTGTATTATATTCTGATACCTTCCCCTTACATGATGTTTAGTTTTTATCTGCACGAACTTATGCATTGCACTTTACATACATTATGAGATTTTATTAATTACATAATTATCGTATGCTAAGAATGTGTAAAACTTCAATAATATTTATTGTTTTGTATTTTTAAGGGTTTCATTATTAATATTAGCTTATTGTTCTGATTTTTAGTTCTTATCACCCCTTTTTTATCTTCAATTATTTACATAAACTACTTTTGATGTATTTTATGTTTCAGGGTTTTATAATTTGTATTCTTCTTATTATTCTATTTTTAGTTAATAATTCGATCATTCTTTTGGAGTACGTAAACGGACGTAAAAGGTAAAGTACTACTGATATATAGTAAAAATAGTACTAATAATAAAAGTAATGGTTATTTTAGTTGATAGATTACGCAGATATGTATCGAGAAACTTTGTATTTATCGGTAAGTACTTGCAAGTTTAATATAAAGACAATTGTGAATTAATATAAAATGTTTCACAGTACTTACTATAATTCTAAAACTAAACATTTTTTAAACAGATAAATAAAAATAATTACTTAAATCCATTAAATGGTTGATGTAATCAAAGATATTTGACATATGGTAATACATTATCGAATATTGATAGTTATATGCAAACATATAACAGGAAAATGAAACAGATAAAGTACAAACAATTGATTGCTTTATCTGTAATTGATTACGACCGTCACTGGAAGGTCGTAGTCATGTATTATTGGTAATTCTGGAGAGTAACATTATTAGTTTCATGCCGACCCTTGATAGATGAAATTAGTGAAACAAAATATGCATTGAATTAAATTTACTAACTCCTCATTGGTGAGTATTTGATAAAATTTGTGTAAACTGACCTTATCTTACAAAACAACATTTTAAAAAAAAGTTCAATAAATTATTATTATTTGTATTAATGGGATCTTCTCATAATACCACTGCATTAACTATAGTTCATACCAACACGTGAGCTTTCAAATATATTACAAAATTACTGACTATTTTTACTGAACTGAATATAAAGTGAATAATATATTCCTTTACCATTGTTTTTTACTTGCTTTTACAACATCATAGACACACATTGAGTATTCTTAATTATTTTTAATTTCATTTTACCAGAAAACTATAAAGTTAATAATATTTTAATAGCTTTATTTAACTATTATTAAAGCATTTTAAACATCACCGAAAATATACTTGTCAAAGTCGTGTCAAAGTAATCTAGTCCAATAACTTCATTTAAAGAAGTAGGCACATCTTTTTGTTAATTGTTTAGATCACACTCAAACTGTGTTTTTACTACTAAATTGTTATAGGTAAATTTTGTTATAGGTATTACAAGTTGGTAAGTATTTTAAATCTTACAGATAAAAATAATATATATTTTATTTATAGAGTAAATTATAAAGCCATATTTTATTTAGTACTTACGCAAGAAGTTGGAGATTAAAATAATTTAGTCTCCCTGTATATAGCAACAGTCCAAAATAATTTAGTTATTTAATAAAAGTTGCCATCGATACAATAAAACGAAGACAACGCTGATAGAGATTTAAATATACATTTTCCCACTCGTTTAAGGACATTTGTTCAAAAGATGTAGAACAGTTGTTACAGAAAATATCAGTTATGTTGGGAACACTGGCCAAAAATGGCTTACCCAGTAAAACAGCATAAACTCAATTTATGGGCGAGATAACGTGACGGCGCCAGCTGCAAATGACGCCATTTGTTTCCGGCGTGATTCACTCCTTGGGTCATACCTGTTCCGAATTACCTGACCTTTATAATTTGTAGCAAGTATTATCAAACTGTAAACAATAGCTTCACTGTTTAGTTGTAAAAAACGTTTTTCAGGTTAAAATATACAGTGGCAAAAATGTCATATGAAAATGGAGGTACCTTTAATACTTAAACATAACCTAACTTTCAATCAAACCCTCCCTAGTTAAAAAGTGGCAGTATTACGAGGATAACAGAAGCATGGTAAATCGCAATTTTATAAAAAAATATTGAACAGAAATAATTAAGCACTTCATAACTGTCAAATGCAAAGAATAATAGGAATAATTAAAAACTGAAAAAAAGTCACCACTCACGGGTTTTCATTTTTATTCTTCAAATTTATGTAAATCGACACGGAAAAAGAGGACTCACTAAAAATAGTACACCCATTCCAACTGGTCTAAGATATATGTAATTAAAATACAGTAGTTAAATGATTAATGCCATTTCCTAGGCAAGTATAATTTTGAAGACTTCCAGATATTTACACATCTTTATTATCAGGATTCATATTATTTGGTGTTCCCTGATTAGTTATCAGTAGTACTTTCAAAATCGTAGTTTTTTAATTTATTATCTGTCAAATATTTCACTATATTAATAAAATATTTTAATTATGCAATCTCTAAATTTACTATAATGTATATAAAATAAGATTACTATTAACATCAAACATAATAATCCTATAAAATGTGGGAGTCATAAAAATGAATCCATTTAACATATTTGTTTATTTCTGAATGATTATCATTATGCCTTGAATCACGTGTTTTTACAATACAAACAATTAAACTCTCTGTGCATAGAGGTGAAATATGTAGGTATTTGTATAAATAGTTCAATAGACCCTCAACAGTAAAGTATCAGCTCCCTGCAAAAGTATATATTTATTAGCTATTATTTACAGCAATTTCTAAGAAGTAGGTGACGAAATTTAGTAATTATAAGACAGAATGGAAAACGTAATGATGTTTGGGAAATTTATAACAAATTATTGGCCACAGTTCTTAATAAAGTTTGAAAACTAAAAAAAGAGTTCAAAAACATTTGAGCTAATATTTGAAAATAGACCCGCTAATTACACTCATATCGAATGTGCGTAGCTCATCCATGGGTCACAAATATGAATATATCGATTATGAAAAAGAGGAAGTGCACCTAAAACATAATTTGATATCTTTAAAAATTTTGATATCTTTAAACTGTGTGACCGCGGTATTAATTTTAAATGAGCCAACATGTGCAAGGTATATTTTTGATCATAAAATCTGTTTTTTACCCATGCTCTTAAGATTTGAAGACAATTAGTGCTTAATTGCAAACAGGATCCACAACCTAGCGTTTCGATAGCGATTATGGCATGATTTCAAGGATTTTACGGGCGATGCTTGTTTGGGCCTTAGATCTAATTTAGACCCTCGAGAATTCAAGCCACCGGCCAATGGGAGATTAGTGGGTGTAGGGTCTCAGGTAATTGGGATAAGTAATGTAATTGCAATATTTTGTACTATCATTTTTATTGTATTTCTACCAGCACGTAACATGCTACTTAAAATTAAAGTTTTAAAAATAATATAGTTTCTGATATGGAAGGAGAGGTTTTCAAGATAGTTACCAACATTGGTTTGTTTCACCATATAATAAGACTAACTGAAATAAACGTAATACATTAGATATATCTGGGGAATGTTATGATATCTCAAGAACACACATTCTATGTTGTATGTGCAATTCCTTAACTTTTATAAGAATTTGTATAACCATAAAAAAATTCAAAGTTTGTGCCACTTCCTAACGTAAATAATATGCATAAATATGAGATTTACTGTTTATCTGAGATGTCAGTGTTGGTTGAAAGGGTATTGATGCGTAAATATGAAATTTATAGTTTGTCTGAGATATCAGTGTTGGTTGAAAGGTTATTGATGCATAAATGTAAGATTTGTTGTTTGTCTGAGATATCAATGTTGGTTGAAAGGCTATTGATGCATAAATGTAAGATTTATTGTTTGTATGAGATGTCAGTGTTGGTTGAAAGGTTATTGATGCATAGATATGAGATTTATTGTATGTCTGAGATGTCATTGTTGGTTGAAAGGTTATTTTTAGTAGACTATTTAAACATCTTTTAACTAAACATACGATTATTTTAAAAGATTTTATTTCAAATATCTCATATAAAACATATTTACGATAAGAACTTTGTAAGAAACTTTGCTCGTTTCTTACGTGTAACTTTCTTGGTTGCAACAAACTTTTCCTATATCATCAAGTGTTTGTGTTGAAAGTTGCTTCCGCTGCGTTATAACAGCCTCAGTTATGGGTGAGATCAACTGTATATTTTTTGTAAAATAAACAACTAAACAACTAACATCGCCTATTACATTTATTGCCCTATACCATCGCTGCATTGTATGATAAATTTATGTACAGTAATTAACTATGAAACATAATTACATAGTTGCTTATTAATTGAATGAGATTAACGTTTGTGGAAATGTAGTAAATTATCTTAACATAATTGGATAATATTATACTAAAAACCAATGAAATTAAATAAATTATTCATATTTTTAATTTTATTGAATACATTTGCATTGTTATATAAATAACTAATGTTGAATGTTTATTGCTAAAGTTGATCACTTCAAATTATATTAATCAATTTAGACTAAATTCCGTTTGAAAGTCGCTGAAAACCTTCGAAATTGGGCATGAAAAAATCTTGAAGTAAACATTGGTAAACTATTTTGGACTAGAAGTATGTGCTTAACAAACACGGAAATCACACTCCACCCTTATGTATAATTTTAACTTACGTAAAGCTAAAAACAAATAATAAATACTTTCATTTTTAATTTAATTTCCTAAAATATTTTAGTTTTTTACTCTTCTTTCTAATTATCAATGTATATAGTATGGTATTAAATTGGAAGGTATTATAAGTTTCTTGTATATTATTATATTATCATTTGAAGTCCAAACAAATTATAGGTTTATTGGATGATGCAGGACTTAAAAGGTAATATATAAACATGTTGTGTAAATATCTTATTTAAGTGTTGTTGATCCAAAAAAAAGAACATTTATATATATATATATATATATATATATATATATATATATATATATATATATATACATATATATATATATATATATATATATATATATATATATATAGTT
The DNA here is from genome assembly GCA_035578905.1 of Stictocephala bisonia. NCBI lineage: Eukaryota > Metazoa > Arthropoda > Insecta > Hemiptera > Membracidae > Stictocephala > Stictocephala bisonia. The sequence continues at coordinate 144,757 of JAQJVL010001013.1, read as the reverse complement.
AAAGATATAATATACTTAATAAAAATTTAAATAATGAGCTTTGAACATTAAAGCCAAACTGTCAATTATATTTATCATTTTGTCATATAAACATTGATATATTTTTTAATTTTTAGGTGCAGTTACTATCAAATTTTCATTCCTGATGTGATTCAGAATAAAATAAACCAAAGTTTGCTTTACCTGTCATGCTATGTGATATAATTAAAATAAAATGTTTTAATCTTATTTGTCTACCAGCAATTAAAATTTATTTTGTAATCTATGCCCTCTGATAAATAACGAGTTTGTTGTTATTGCTGTTATTGTTACGACACAAGCTGTGATGTTGTCAAATGCTTTTTATTGTTTAGAACTATTGGAAAACGATGGGGAGGGGGCTATGCATTTATAGTGACGATATGAACTTTTGCGATCCTTTTGATTGAAAATCATAAACCTAAGACAATATATGTGAATATTTGTTTGCTACATTCCAACAGTCTAATATTGCTCTATACCAGTTTTGAATTGATATCGATACTGTTTTCAGATTTTTCACTGAACTCTTTGTTAACTCCGTTGCAAAGCTGAAGTTTTTACACTAACATATTCCTGAGTTTGATAAAAATATTTCTTACTTCTCAGTTTTAATGTTTTTATAGGCCGCTTTTTGTCACATAAGAATTCTTTCTCTTTTTTTGTTGCCAACAAGTGGCCGAACTTTCACAATTAAAACCAGTGGTTACCACACTTTCATAAATAATTGACCTACCTTTCCTTACCAGGGGGAAATAAGTTTTATAAGAACTATTTACTATAGTGTGTTTTATAATGCAAAATATTACACTATCCATTTTTATATTAGTTGTAAACATTGTGCACCTCTCTTGATCAATTGATGGAGATTTAATAATTTTCACCCAGAAAATAAGGCATCATTATTGGTAAAAAGATTTCCAAATTTATTATTGAGTTTAGTTCCATTGAATAACCTACGTCAGTTTCTATGTAGCAGATATTCAACTTTGAGATCCATATCAACTCCATAAATACACAGAAACCTATTATTAGAAATCACACATTAGTACTATTATCACGACGGTTTTTGAGGTAAAAAATCGAATGAACTTACAAAATGTACAATTTACATAAGCGTTTTCAATGACTCCAGAAAGGTATTTGAAAGTGGTTTTAATTTAAAATTCTGTAGCTCAGAATACATAGACAACAAATACCTTTTTCTCTGAGGAGTGTCTGAGAAGTATTTAAGATAAACAGAGAGTGTACAGTTGTAAAGAAAAAAGTTTTCCTAGAGCTTTCAATTTGAGTGAGTGCTAGTGAGTGGATCAGGACATTGCTTTTGAAACACAAATTATTGGGGAAATATATGTTGAGCTTTCGTTTTATTTTTGTTTTATAAGAATAAAACAAACATCTCCCAACTACATAACTGAAGAACATTTTAAACAGTTAGCCAATTAAATAAATTATAAAAATAAATTGTCTGGCAAAACCTAATCTGCCTCTAAATTTTTTTAATTTTGTTCATGTTATTGAAGTTGAGCAACAAAGGAATACTTTATAAATTAATATATATAATATTGAAATAATACCAATATATTAATATTGTTTATCAATATGAAAAGCAATATACTCATTGGAACGGCTGCAGGTATGTAAGTCACATCTGGATAACTAGTTCCATTACCTTCTTGGGCACTTGTCGCAACTTGAGCATCCCTTTATCCCTCCCACCCAACTATATACGTACAGTGGTAAAGACCCTCCCACCAAACCATATACGTACGTACAGTGGTAATAACACTCCCACCCAACCATATACGTACAGTGGTAATGACTCTACCACCCAACTATATACGTACGTACAGTGGTAATGACCCTCCCACCCAACCATATACGTACAGTGGTAATGACTCTACCACCCAACTATATACGTACGTACAGTGGTAATGACCCTCCCACCCAACTATATACATACGTATAGTGGTAATGACCCTCCCACCCAACCATATACGTACAGTGGTAATGAATCTACCACCCAACTATATACGTACGTACAGTAGTAATGACACTCCCACCCAACTATATACGTACGTACAGTGCTAATGACACTCCTACCAAACTATATACGTACGTACAGTGGTAATGACACTCCCACCCAACCATATACAAACAGTGGTAATGACTCTACCACCCAACTATATACGTACGTACAGTGGTAATGACCCTCCCACCCAACTATATACGTACGTACAGTGCTAATGACACTCCTACCAAACTATATACGTACGTACAGTGGTAATGACACTCCCACCCAACCATATACGTACGTACAGTGCTAATGACACTCCTACCAAACTATATACGTACGTACAGTGGTAATGACCCTCCCACCCAACCATATACGTACAGTGGTAATGACTCTACCACCCAACTATATACGTACGTACAGTGGTAATGACCCTCCCACCCAACCATATACAAACAGTGGTAATGACTCTACCACCCAACTATATACGTACGTACAGTGGTAATGACCCTCCCACCCAACCATATACGTACAGTGGTAATGACCCTCCCACCCAACCATATACAAACAGTGGTAATGACTCTACCACCCAACTATATACGTACGTACAGTGGTAATGACCCTCCCACCCAACCATATACGTACAGTGGTAATGACTCTACCACCCAACTATATACGTACATACAGTGGTAATGACCCTCCCACCCAATTATATACGTACGTACAGTGGTAATGACACTCCCACCTAACCATATACGTACAGTGGTAATGACTCTACCACCCAACTATATACGTACGTACAGTGGTAATGACCCTCCCACCCAACCATATACAAACAGTGGTAATGACTCTACCACCCAACTATATACGTACGTACAGTGGTAATGACCCTCCCACCCAACCATATACGTACAGTGGTAATGACTCTACCACCCAACTATATACGTACGTACAGTGGTAATGACCCTCCCACCCAATTATATACGTACGTACAGTGGTAATGACACTCCCACCTTACCATATACGTACAGTGGTAATGACTCTACCACCCAACTATATACGTACGTACAGTGGTAATGACCCTCCCACCCAACCATATACGTACAGTGGTAATGACTCTACCACCCAACTATATACGTACGTACAGTGGTAATGACCCTCCCACCCAATTATATACGTACGTACAGTGGTAATGACACTCCCACCTAACCATATACGTACAGTGGTAAAGACTGTACCACCCAACTATATACGTACGTACAGTGGTAATGACCCTCCCACCCAACTATATACGTACGTACAGTGCTAATGACACTCCTACCAAACTATATACGTACGTACAGTGGTAATGACACTCCCACCCAACCATATACAAACAGTGGTAATGACTCTACCACCCAACTATATACGTACGTACAGTGGTAATGACCCTCCCACCCAACCATATACAAACAGTGGTAATGACTCTACCACCCAACTATATACGTACGTACAGTGGTAAAGACCCTCCCACCCAACCATATACGTACAGTGGTAATGACTCTACCACCCAACTATATACGTACGTACAGTGGTAATGACCCTCCCACCCAATTATATACGTACGTACAGTGGTAATGACACTCCCACCTAACCATATACGTACAGTGGTAATGACTCTACCACCCAACTATATACGTACGTACAGTGGTAATGACCCTCCCACCCAACCATATACGTACAGTGGTAATAACTCTACCACCCAACTATATACGTACGTACAATGGTAATGACCCTCCCACCCAACTATATACGTACGTCCAGTGGTAATGACACTTCCACCCAACCATATACGTACAGTGGTAATAACTCTACCACCCAACTATATACGTACGTACAATGGTAATGACCCTCCCACCCAACTATATACGTACGTACAGTGGTAATGACACTCCCACCCAACCATATACGTATAGTGGTAATGACTCTACCACCCAACTATATACGTACGTACAGTGGTAATGACCCTCACACCCAACAATACACGTACAGTGGTAATGACTCTACCACCCAACTATATACGTACGTACAGTGGTAATGACTCTACCACCCAACTATATACGTACGTACAGTGGTAATGACCCTCCCACCCAACTATATACGTACGTACAGTGGTAATGACCCTCCCACCTAACCATATACGTACAGTAGTAATTACTCTACCACCTAACTACATACGTACGTACAGTGGTAATGACCCTCCCACCCAACTATATACCTACAGTGGTAATGACGCTCTCACCTAACTATATACGTACGTACAGTGGTAATGACTCTACCACCCAACCATATACGTACAGTGGTAATGACTCTACCACCCAACTATATACGTACGTACAGTGGTAATGACCCTCCCACCCAACTATATACGTACCGTGGTAATGACACTCCCACCCAACCATATACGTACCGTGGTAATGACCCTCCCACCCAACTATATACGCACCGTGGTAATGACCCTACCACCCAACCATATACGTACCGTGGTAATGACACTCCCACCTAACTATATACGTACCGTGGTAATGACCCTACCACCCAACCATATACGTACAGTGGTAATGACACTACCATCCAACCATATACGTACAGTGGTAATGACTCTACCACCCAACCATATACGTACAGTGGTAATGACCCTCCCACCCAACCATATACGTACAGTGGTAATGACTCTACCACCCAACCATATACGTACAGTGGTAATGACCCTCCCACCCAACCATATACGTACAGTGGTAATGACCCTACCACCCAACCGTATACGTACAGTGGTAATGACTCTACCACCCAACCATATACGTACAGTGGTAATGACCCTCCCACCCAACCATATACGTACAGTGGTAATGACCCTCCCACCCAACCATATACGTACAGTGGTAATGACCCTACCACCCAACCGTATACGTACAGTGGTAATGACCCTACCACCCAACCGTATACGTACAGTGGTAATGACCCTACCACCCAACCATATACGTACAGTGGTAATGACCCTCCCACCCAACTATATACGTACAGTGGTAATGACCCTCCCACCCAACCATATACGTACAGTGGTAATGAATCTACCACCCAACTATATACGTACAGTGGTAATGACCCTACCACCCAACCATATACGTACAGTGGTAATGACCCTCCCACCCAACTATATACGTACAGTGGTAATGACCCTACCACCCAACCATATACGTACAGTGGTAATGACCCTCCCACCCAACTATATACGTACAGTGGTAATGACCCTACCACCCAACCATATACGTACAGTGGTAATGACCCTCCCACCCAACTATATACGTACAGTGGTAATGACCCTCCCACCCAACCATATACGTACAGTGGTAATGACCCTCCAACCCAACCGTATACGTACATTGGTAATGACCCTACCATCCAACCATATACGTACAGTGGTAATGACCCTCCCACCCAACCATATACGTAAATTGGTAATCGGCCTCCCACTAAACTCCACATCCACAGTTACGTTAGCATATTACAAATGTATAATACTTTACCTAACTGTTTAGTTTATTTCATTACGGAATTCACTTTTATAATTTCGCTTCGCTCGTTAGCATTACTGAGCATTGTTCCTACATATACTTAATACATTTGGTTCTTAAATATCTTAGGTACTCTTTCAAACCACCAAAATTATATACTTAAAGGATTTATACGCATAAAGACTTTATAATTTTTATGTCATAAACTAACACCCATTGGTTCACACAAAGTAGTATAGTAGTACTAAGCACTATTGGTTTTTACAATGTTCTTTATCAGACAGTAATGTAGTCTCATTCTTTCACACTTGCAGCTACTTTTCAAATGTATCTGTAAATATCAGCGGGGACTTATGGCAGCTCGTGAAAAACACATTAGGGATACCTCTGGGGCTGACATTTATATGTATTTACCAGACTGTTGACAAATGCCTTTCTTATCTTACTGATTTCCATTCTAGTGATAACTTTCCATTTTACCTAATCATATAAAAAGTATCTATCTACTTCTTGTAAGATCCATTAGAATATATTTGACTAAAATAACTATGTCCCAAACATATTACACAGCTCAGCAGTTCTCTTACTGATTATGTAAGCCGGTGTTAGAAGCTCATGTTACGATATTGCATGCATTTAGTTATTCTTTGAGGCCATGTTCAACTAATTGTCTTGTGATTTAACTCCACTCTTTAGGGCAGTGTTGTTGAGATTGTAGGCTTCTTTCTAAATGCTGTTAATATCAACGAGTCAACAACCACTCTGATAATGGTTATGTAGAGACATGGACCTTGGAATAAAACTCTGGAGTGCCTATGTTGTGTGGTGATCAAGGTTTTATGTTATATAACGGGAGAACTGTGTATCAATCTTCAATCAGCCGAAATTAAACCGTTACTACGGGTCATTATTCCAATGTGCTGTAAGCCCCTTAGTTGTTATAGCTATTGGGCTAATCATTAATGTCCTTTCCTAAGTATTAGTTGATCTTAGTTATTACAAATTAACCTCTCTGACATACAAACACTCATCTGCAAACCAAACTCGTTATTTTATACTATTTTAGTTTTAATTATAAAATGTAAAATATATCAAACTCAGTTAAGTATGCATATATTTTTAAGATAACTTAATAATTAATCGATTCACATAATTTATATTCTTATTCAATCAAAATATAAGTAGTTTAATATTTGACTCTTTTTAAATTGTTTTTTTATAAGATTTTTATTTTCAAGGAATCGGCTGTAGTGATGAGACAAATACAGAGTTGAAGTAAATATTCAAATAACAGGAATGATCCTGTGGGACTATTTCTAAAAATCAATTACATATTAAATTTATTTAGTGCAAAACGAACATTTTCTCTAGATATTTTCTCATCCTTATCCGTTAAATATCCATTTTAATATGCGTTTTCATTGATGTCAATAGATAAGGGAGTCAATTCAAGTTTCTCAGTACACTATCCGGCGTGGTGGCTCAGTGTTCCAGGCTGCGGGCTGTTGAGGGTAAGGTTCGAGTCCCTAACTAATCTACGGTTGGTACTTCACTCGTTGAAGAAAGTTGACGCACACTCTTGTAGGTCCACGTGAACTGCTGAGTGACTTTTATTATAAAATAACGAAATTAATTAAAACAATACGAGCTGAGTTGTTTAATTATCTTTTATACCAAAGTATCAACTGACCTTTTGGCTGATTATAATGAACATAAAGTTACTTATTGTTCTATGTTTCATTATTATAATGGTTCGTTTATATATATTAATATTAAGTTTTTCTAACCATAATTAAAACCATGTAAAATGTGTCAGTTTAAAAGGAAATAACCTATTGAAGATGAAAATCAACGGAATGAATTACTATACAACTATTAACACTTAGTTCAATAGTAAATTGGCAAACGCATGTCTAGTATACTTGTTTCAGATAGCTAAAATACTTTAGCATTGCAAAATATCATGTAGGCTCATTGTTATTATATTTTTGTCATTTTGGTAAGATAAAGATTAAGATTTAAAAATACTAAAAGATTATTATAAAGAGAATTTTATAAAAAATATCTTTATTGAATATATTATTTTGTGTTTGTGTTTTTAAACTACCAATTTTCTGACTTAAACAATCAACAATAATTTAAAATATCCTCTATTCTGCCATAGCCAGTTAAATATGACTGTTGAGAAAATATGGAAAAAAAATAAAAAATTAAAGAACACTATTTATATTCATTTACTATATTAATTAAGACAATTACCTACAAGAGCTTAAGATTATTAATTAATGATTCATATAGTTAAAACTGAATACTGTGAAGCATCTTACAAGATGTAGGTGTACTCAATTAATTAACCTTACCTAAGGTAAAATGGAAAGTTATCGTTGATATAGAAAACCAGTAAGATAAGAAAGGCATTTGTCAATAGTCTGGTAAATACATATAAATGTCAGCCCCAGAGGTGTCCCTAGTGTGTTTTTCACGAGCTGCCATAAGTCCCGCTGATATTTACGGATACTCCAAGAGTGACGAGGTGGGACTCTATTATTATTTAGGGAATGCGTTGAGAAGTCTGGTACATTTATGTATGGCTCCTTTGTGTAAGACTTCTTGAATGGCAATACTTAACATATTTATAAACAGAAATAAATTTATTTGACAACTAAAAATATCTTTAAATACATTAATTTGTATTGTTTTCATGCGAATGTTAGTATAAATATTTACGCAAGAAATGCTATTACTAAGATAAACGTGATAAACAAAATTTCAAAACATTTCATAAATATACTTTAAATACGTAAATAAAACTTAAGATCATTTGATTCTCTTTTTTTAGGTTTTTTTTCATAAATGGACTCATATACGAAACCTTAATGTAAACACAATGGGAATGAATAAAATTAAATTTTATAAATGATTAATTCATTAAAATAATACCATAAAAAAGGTTGCTGCTACATAAATACGAAAATACTTTTATACTGAAGTACTCGATTACTGATATATTTAAATTATTGGGAATCGGGATTTTATTTGAACAGTTATTAAATGCGATCAGAATTTCTAGTTTATTAAAGTAAATAGGGGTTCAATAAAAATACCTCACATCGTATTTTAGCTCGGGGTAAGTGTTATGACTAGTCCGTTGTTATTTGAGCTATGGATATTTAGCATACTTGTTTTTCTATAGATTTAATATTATTTAGTCATATTGGCCTCTACAAACTGTGTAATGGTAGTTTTTTTACCAAGTGTGTAGTTTAATGGAACATTTTACATTATAGGCCTATTTATTGATGTTACGAAATGTTATCGATCTCTTCTATAACTTGATATTTTTTTAGATACACCGATAGATTTTGTATGTACTCTAATATTTAGAAATGTAAAAGGAATGTTTAACGAGTTTAGAAAATTGTTAATATTAGTCATTGTGGAGTGACTAAACAGTTTTAAACACTTATATTTAATGTACTATTTTTGTTTAAATTTATATGTACAGTTTTGATTTGCTTTCTTTTCAAATTCAACTATTCAAAGGCTAACTCTCGAAAATAGGTTCTATTTCTGCTTTCCAGCAGTTCCTATGAGTCTGTGGCCACATGACCTACAGTCAGGCTTTGGCGGTGTGAAGTAAAATGCGGCGTAATTTTTTATTGCATTGTTTTGCCAGTATAGGAAGCGCTAGAGTGAAAGTTTATTGTTCCGTGTTTCCACTTCCATATATATCAATACAACATAAAATTACGCTACATTTTACAGCTTATCGCCAGCGACAGATTCTAGCCCATGTAGTCGCAGCCTGTTTGTATTCAATGTTATTGGTACTGAAACCGCATACAGAATATTCTGAATTTACCTTTCATAAAAATGAAATATTGTCTGTGTCTTTTTCATAATAGAACAAAAGAAATACCCACACAAATAAAAATAATATGAAAAGTATAAAAAACTTATGAAAGGCCTTCATTTAATCTTAAATAATAATTAAAATTGTGTTAGAGGGTGTACCGTTAACTTAATTAATAAAATTTTGCGTTAGTTTATTAAAGATGTCATAAATAGAACAATTAGCTTTGAATAATTGATCAATAATAAAAACAACATGATAACAGACATTTATACTAAAATATATATACGATATAAAATCATTATCAAACTTTTCTTAGCATAACGTTATTCCGAAATAAGAACCATTTAATTCAAAAGTACATGGATACTATATTAATTTTAAAACTACACGTAATAAATCGTAATATGAAAATTTTTTCACACCGATCATAACACCGACCAGTTGCACTCTCAAGAGTCCAGAACACCAACCAGTTGCACTCTCAAGGGCCCAGAACACCAACCAGTTGCACTCTCAAGTGCCCAGAACACCAACCAGTTGCACTCTCAAGTGCCCAGAACACCAACCAATTGCACTCTCAAGGGCCCAGAACACCAACCAGTTGCACTCTCAAGGCCCCAGAACACTAACCAGTTGCACTCTCAAGTGCCCAGAACACCAATCAATTGCACTCTCAAGGGCCCAGAACACCAACCAGTTGCACTCTCAAGGATCCATAACACCAACCAGTTGCACTCTCAAAGGTCCACAACACCAATTAGTTGCACTCTCAAGGGTCCAAAACACCAGCCAGTTGCACTCTCAAGGGTCCAGAACACCAACCAGTTGCACTCTCAAGGGTCCATAACACCCACCAGTTGCACTCTCAAGGGTCCATAACACCAACCAGTTGCACTCTCAAGGGTCCAGAACACCAACCAGTTGCACTCTCAAAGGTCCACAACACCAATCAGTTGCACTCTCAAGGGCCCAGAACACCAACCAGTTGCACTCTCAAGGATCCATAACACCAACCAGTTGCACTCTCAAAGGTCCACAACACCAATCAGTTGCACTCTCAAGGGTCCAAAACACCAGCCAGTTGCACTCTCAAGGGTCCAGAACACCAACCAGTTGCACTCTCAAGGTCTATAACACCAACCAGTTGTACACTCAAAGGTCCACAACACCAACCAGTTGAACTCTCAAGGGTCCATAACACCAACCAATTGCACTCTCAAAGGTCCACAACACCAATCAGTTGCACTCTCAAGGGTCCAAAACACCAGCCAGTTGCACTCTCAAGGGTCCAGAACACCAACCAGTTGCACTCTCAAGGTCTATAACACCAACCAGTTGTACACTCAAAGGTCTACAACACCAACCAGTTGAACTCTCAAGGGTCCAAAACACCAACCAGTTGCACTCTCAAGGTCTATAACACCAACCAGTTGTACACTCAAAGGTCCACAACACCAACCAGTTGAACTCTCAAGGGTCCATAACACCAACCAGTTGCACTCTCAAGGGCCTATAATACCAGCCAGTTGCACTCTCAAGGATCTTTAACGCCAACCAGTTGCACTCTTAAAGGTCCAGAACACCAACCAGTTGCATTCTCAAGGGTCCATAACACAAACCGGTTGCACTCTCAAGGGTCCAGAACACCAACCAGTTGGACTCTCAAGGTTCTTTAACCCAATCAGTTGCACTCTTAAAGGTCCATGTCCAGAACACCAAGTAGTTGCATTCTTGAGGGTCCAGAACACCAACCAGTTGAACTCTCAAGGGTTCAAAACACCAACGAGTTCAACTTTTAATGGTCCAAAACACAAACCAGTTGCACTCTCAAAGGTCCGGAACACCAACTAGTTGCACTCTCAAGGGTGCAGAACACCCTTGAAACCCAAATATGGAATACTTGAGTTTTAACAAGTTTAGTTTCAGTTTAGTTACACATCCAATAACTATACTGCTGTAGAACATGGCCTTATTTTTGTTGAAAAAAATGTAGGTTGTGAAGCCTGAGTACAATGCTAGCACATCTGATCGCAATATCACACACTCCAAAGTATTGTCCAACAAAAGGTTCTGTAAGACTAAAATCGTTACATTTATATAATAAATAATTAATATGTCCTTAATTATAGTTCCGTGTACCGAACTTTGAGATTACAGTTTCAAAATTAGTTTTAACTGTAATTTCTTGTTATCCCAGATAAAGGTTTTTGTATATATTACACTTTGCTCCGATCGTAATAAACTTATTATTTGTTGATGTAGTTTCTAACTATAGTACATGTTGGTGTTCGTATCCAATTAATCCTAATTAACTGTTCAAGTTATACTATAGTCATTTTGCTATTAATTTATTATTATTATCATTTTATTTATATGTTAAGTTTAATTTAGTATTGAATTTATAAAATTCTATGTTTCTATATATATACTAATAACATATTTAATGTAATGAACTTTAACTTTTCAACTTGTTCAAATGTTCAAAGTTGCATGAACATTTATATATATATAGAATGGGGAATATTTAACTGTCCCTTTACTTTTTGTATCATTAGAATTATTAATGCAATGTAAAAATGTTGTGATATCACAACATCCTGAACTACTCTATCTAAAATGTAGCCTTTGACATTTTTCAAGAACATTAATCCAATAGATGAATTTAAAATATTATTTGTGTTTACCTCTACGAGTATATAATAAATAGCTATTTTCCTCATAATTCCACTGCTAAATATATCAAATAAAATGTTCTGTAAAAAACGGAGCAGATCTTCAAAACCTCATGTTCATAAGTCATCTATTGTCTTAATACCAACTATATTGATCGAGACTAGTTAACTATATTGGCCAAATAGTTGTTGGTTAGCCTATTTAAAAAGTCATATTGTGATGTTAAGATTAATAATACAATTGGTATTATTTGAAAAAGATAGTTTTTGTACTAATGACAAAATAAATACGCCTTTCAATACGTTAAGGAGCAGAAATTATTTTGATTACCTCTCTGCAGGGAATAATTATTTGTACTTACGCAAAAAATACAATTCTTGAATTCTCGAACAACTTACTATCGTCTTCCCAAGAATAATCTTCATTCAAACTACCAATTTATTGCTATCCATTTTCAAGATTATTGAATGTTTGTATGAGAATTTTTTAAACGCATTTAATATTTCATATATTTTAGTGGGTATTTTGAGCAAAATATTCTATTTTATTATACCACTAGAAAACTAATTACATTTATAATAATTTACAGCTATTGGCCACTTATAACAATAAAAAGTAAATTGGCTGTAGCAAGCTGTTTACTTACCCAAATTTTTATTTTTTTTATAATAAAACGCTAAAATATGAAGTAATGATGACCTAAAACAAAAATGTTAAAGTAATTGAAAACAGGACTGATAGCAAACATTTTTTACAACATTGCAGTCAGGCAGAGGCACGAGAATCTTAATGATTGGGAGAGCCACAAAGACACAATACTGAAAGTATCCCTTCTTTTCATCTCTACAGATATCGCTGTGGTCCAGCCCACCCCCTGAGAGGGTGGTCAAACTCTTTTGTGTCCAGCTTTTGTTACGCTACCTGTTGTTTCCACTGCGATAACATCTCTTTCAGCAGAACTATCTTATTTTATCACAATTTATTTCAGCCTTATTGTCATTACATGGCATGACCATTGGTGAAGAATGCTAACTATCACAGTATTATTTATTCTAAATATATTTTCTTCCAAAATATAAATACACGTAAGCATACAACTTCGGTAACATGTTTTAAAATCAAAGTAAATGTTATAAAACGTAGTCCAGCAAACCAATAGACATTAGTGATATATTTTTATTAATTTTAACGTTAGTAAAAGAGATTATATGTGTTGTATTCTGAAAGTAACCTACTCACATACAATAACAGTGAACATCATACAACACAAATTATTATAAATACAACATTTACAAATCGATTGATTTCAGTAAACCACCTTTACCCTCCCCAGACCAAGGGGATTAAATTAATACTAATGTTGATTATTCATAAATGAATATATATATATATTCGTAACTACTAATATAAATCAAAATCGTAAAAACGTAACCATAAATATTCATATCCATCAATTATGCTAATGACTAACTAGGATACACTCTAGATAGGTATACCCTAGTTAGGTACACCCTAGTAAAGTACATCCTAGTTAGGTACACCCTAAATAGGTATACCCTAGTTAGGTACACCCTAGTTAGCTACATTCTAGTTAGGTGTATTCTAGTTAGGTACACCCTAGTTAGGTATACTCTAGTTAGGTACATCCAAATTAGGTATACCCTAGTTAGGTACACCCTAGTTAGGTATACGCTAGTTAGGTATACCCTAGATAGGCACACCCTAGTTCGGTACACCTAGTTAGGTATACCCTAGTTAGGTATACCCTAGATAGGCACACCCTAGTTAGGTACACCCTAAATAGGTATACCCTAGTTAGGTACACCCTAGTTAGCTACATTCTAGTTAGGTGTATTCTAGTTAGGTACATCCAAATTAGGTATACCCTAGTTAGGTACACCTAGTTAGGTATACGCTAGTTAGGTATACCCTAGATAGGCACACCCTAGTTAGGTACACCCTAAATAGGTATACCCTAGTTAGGTACACCCTAGTTAGCTACATTCTAGTTAGGTGTATTCTAGTTAGGTACATCCAAATTAGGTATACCCTAGTTAGGTACACCCTAGTTAGGTATACGCTAGTTAGGTATACCCTAGATAGGCACACCCTAGTTAGGTACACCCTAGTGAGGTACACCCTAGTTAGGTACATCCTAGTTAGGTATACCCTAGTAAGGTATACCCTAGTTATGTATACCCTAGTTAGGTACACCCCAGTTAGGTATACCCTAGATAGGTACAACCTAGTTAGGTACACCCTAGTGAGGTGCACCCTAGTTAGGTACATCCTAGTTAGGTATACCCTAGTAAGTTATACCCTAGTTATGTATACCCTAGTTAGGTATACCTTAGTTATGCATACCCTTGTTAGGGATACCCTAGTTAGGTATACCATAGTTAGATACAACCTAGTTAGGTACACTCTAGTTAGGTACATCCTAGTTAGGTACATCCTAGTTATGTACACCCTAGTTAGGTACAGCCTAGTTAGGTATACCCTAGTTAGGTACATGCTAGTTAGGTATACCCTAGTTAGGTACACCCTAGTTAGGTATACCCTAGTTAGGTATATTCTAGATAGTTATACCCTAGATAGGTACATCCTAGTTAGGTACACCCCAATGAGGTACATCCTAGTTAGATACATCCTTGTTAGGTATACCCTAATAAGGTATACGCTAGTTAGGTGTACCCTATTTAGGTATACCCTAGTTATGCATACCCTTGATAGGGATACCCTAGTTAGGTATACCCTAGTTAGATACAACCTAGTTAGGTACACCCTAGTTAGGTATATCCTAGTTATGTTCACCCTAGTTAGGTACAGCCTAGTTAGGTGTAACCTAGTTAGGTACACGCTAGTTAGGTATACCCTAGTTAGGTACACCCTAGTTAGGTATACCCTAGTTAGGTACACCCTAGTTAGGTATACCCTAGTAAGATATACCCTAGTTAGGTATACACTAGTTAGGTATACCCTAGTTATGCATACCCTTGTTAGGGATACCCTAGTTAGGTATACCCTAGTTAGATCCAACCTAGTTAGGTACACCCTAGTTAGGTACACCCTAGTTAGGTACATCCTAGTTATGTACTCCCTAGTTAGGTACAGCCTAGTTAGGTATACCCTAGTTAGGTGCACCCTAGTTAGGTATACGCTAGTTAGGCATACCCTAGCTAGGTAAACCCTAGTTAGGTACATCCTAGTTAGGTATACCCTAGTTAGGTACACCCTAGTTAGGTATACCCTAGTTATGTACACCCTAGTTAGGTATACCCTAGTTAGGTATACCTTAGTTAGGTACATCCTAGTTAGGTATATCGTAGTTAGGTACACCCCAGTTATGTGCAACCTAGTTAGATGTACCGTAGTTAGGTATATCCTAGTTAGGTACACCCTAGTTATGTACATCCTAGTTAGGTATACCCTAGTTAGGTATACCCTAGTTAAAGTTAAAAGTTAAAGATCGTTTTATTTTAACCAGGCGAAGTTAGGGCTAAGGAGCCCTCTCTAACACTTAACCTGGGGACCAACGGTTTTACGTGACTTCCGAACCACGGGAGCGGCAGGGCAAAATCTATTAGTGGTCACATCGGGAATCGAACCCGGACCGGCAGCGTGGCAAGCCTGTGCCTTAGCCCCTTATCTACGACCGCTCCATGTATGTACCTTTTTTACTTATTTATTCATAAGACGCCGATCGTCAAGATATGGGCGAATATGGATTTCGAATGAGTGTGATGAGTGTAGATGAGCGAATGTAGTCATTGTTACAAACTAAGGCCGACTATTCCTTAGAAAGTGTCATTAATTAATAGCACAATGACAAATGAACAGCCGGTGGTTATCAGCTGATCCTTCACAAAATGTGTTATGACTCTGATTGGGATCGAACTGACAACCTTTAGCTTATGAAGCTGGGATTGAACCAACTACGCTACCGACAATTAACCTAACCTTAGTAAAACATACCCTTGTTAGGGTTACCCTAGTTAGGGATACCCTAGTTAGGTACACCATAGTTAGGTACACCTAGTTAGGTACACCCTAGTTAGGTATATCCTAGTTAGGTATACCCTAGTTATGTACACCCTAGTTAGGAACAACCTAGTTAGGTACACCTAGTTAGGTACACCCTAGTTAGGTACACTCTAGTTAGGTATACCCTAGTTAGGGATACCCTAGTTAGGTACACCCTAGTTAGGTACACCTAGTTAGGTACACCTAGTTAGGTACACTCTAGTTAGGTACACCCTAGTTATGTACACCCTAGTTAGGTATACCCTAGTTAGGGATACCCTAGTTAGGTACACCCTAGTTAGGTACACCTAGTTAGGTACACCTAGTTAGGTACACCTAGTTAGGTACATCCTAGTTAGGTACACCCTAGTTAGGTACATCCTAGTTAGGTACACCTAGTTAGGTACACTCTAGTTAGGTATACCCTAGTTAGGTATACCCTAGTTATGTACACCCTAGTTAGGTACATCCTAGTTAGGTACACCCTAGTTAGGTACCCCCTAGTTAGGTACACTCTAGTTAGGTATACCCTAGTTATGTACACCCTATTTAGGTACATCCTAGTTAGGTACACTCTATTTAGGTATACCCTAGATAGGTATATCCTAGTTATGTACACCTTAGTTAGGTACATCCTAGTTAGGTACATCCTAGTTAGGTACACCCTAGTTAGGTACACTCTAGTTAGGTATACCCTAGTTAGGTATACCCTAGTTATGTACACCCTAGTTATGTACACCCTAGTTAGGTACACCCTAGTTAGGTACACCCTAGTTATGTACATCCTAGTTAGGTACACCCTAGTTAGGTACACCCTAGTTATGTACACCCTAGTTAGGTATACCCTAGTTAGGTATACCTTAGTTAGGTACATCCTAGTTAGGTATATCGTAGTTAGGTACACCCCAGTTATGTGCAACCTAGTTAGATGTACCGTAGTTAGGTATATCCTAGTTAGGTACACCCTAGTTATGTACATCCTAGTTAGGTATACCCTAGTTAAAGTTAAAAGTTAAAGATCGTTTTATTTTAACCAGGCGAAGTTAGGGCTAAGGAGATCTCTCTAACACTTAACCTGGGGACCAACGGTTTTACGTGACTTCCGAACCACGGGAGCGGCAGGGCAAAATCTATTAGTGGTCACATCGGGAATCGAACCCGGACCGGCAGCGTGGCAAGCCAGCGCCTTAGCCCCTTATCTACGACCGCTCCATGTATGTACCTTTTTTACTTATTTATTCATAAGACGCCGATCGTCAAGATATGGGCGAATATGGATTTCGAATGAGTGTGATGAGTGTAGATGAGCGAATGTAGTCATTGTTACAAACTAAGGCCGACTATTCCTTAGAAAGTGTCATTAATTAATAGCACAATGACAAATGAACAGCCGGTGGTTATCAGCTGATCCTTCACAAAATGTGTTATGACTCTGATTGGGATCGAACTGACAACCTTTAGCTTATGAAGCTGGGATTGAACCAACTACGCTACCGACAATTAACCTAACCTTAGTAAAACATACCCTTATTAGGGTTACCCTAGTTAGGGATACCCTAGTTAGGTACACCATAGTTAGGTACACCTAGTTAGGTACACCCTAGTTAGGTATATCCTAGTTAGGTATACCCTAGTTATGTACACCCTAGTTAGGAACAACCTAGTTAGGTACACCTAGTTATGCATACCCTTGTTAGGGATACCCTAGTTAGGTATACCCTAGTTAGATCCAACCTAGTTAGGTACACCCTAGTTAGGTACACCCTAGTTAGGTACATCCTAGTTAGGTACACTCATTATTAGCCCTACTAGTTGGTACCCCTTTAGGTACACTATTAGGTACACCATTAGGACCTAGTTAGGTAACCTAGGTAATCTTACCCTAGTTATCCCAGTAGTACACTTACTTAGTTAGGTCCCTTTACCTTATTACCCAGTTAGTACACCTTAGGTAACCAGTTGTACCCTATTAGTCTATAGGTACCAGTTATGTAATTAGTTAGGGACTCTAGTAGCATCCGTAGTAAACCCTAGTAGGTAACCTAGTTAGGTACCCTAGTTTGTAACCCTAGTTAGACACCTAGTATGTACACCTAGTTAGGTACCCTTTAGTACTCCCAGTTAGGTACCCTATTAGCCCTAGTTAGGTCACCCTAGTTAGTAACCCATTAGTATAACCCAGTTAACATGTATTACTTGTTCACCTATTAGGTACACCTTTGTTACCCCTTAGGTAACCTGTTAGGAACCTAGTTAGTACACCATATTAGGTATACCTAGTTTAAATAGTACCTAGATAGTTTCGTTACCACAAGTTAGTCAAAACCCTTTATTAACCTGAGTTAAGCCCTAGTTAGTTAAATCTATAGTTACCTGGAGAATCTAAGTATACACACTGTAACCCAGTAGAACCTTGGTACCACCTGTATAATCCGACGCACCTGTGGTCCCTTTCTATTACACCCCTAGTAGGACCCAGTTGAACCTTATTGTTATCAGTCGTACGTAGTATGTTATGTTACATAGTGTATCATTAGAGATCTCTAGTTAGGTACAACAATATACATGAGGTACGTAAGTTATATTAATGACTTGTAAACCATGGATAGTAAGAATCCTCTAAATTACCTGGGAAATGAAAGCATTCTTATCTAACAGTAAAATTATACACGATTAAGTAACCCGACGAGCGTCACTAGGTTAACCATTATGCAAACCCATAGTAGTAATACCTATTAGGTACCCAGTTAGCCAGTTAAGGACCCTATACTATTGGTACCCTTTAGTACCCTAGTTAGTATACTAGTTGGACAACCAGTTATTCACCCTAGTTAGGAATCACCTAGTAGAATAGTAATCCGTTATTGATACCCTAGTTAGGATACCCTAGTTAGATAACCTAGTTAGTGTCATCCTTGTTATGTACTGCTGTAGCAACCTATTTTAGTTAACCCATTAGGTAACACCTTTAGGTAAACCATTAGGTAACCAGTTAGGTACACCCTAGTTAGGTACACCTAGTTAGGTACACCTAGTTAGGTACACCTAGTTAGGTACATCCTAGTTAGGTACACCCTAGTTAGGTACATCCTAGTTAGGTACACCTAGTTAGGTACACTCTAGTTAGGTATACCCTAGTTAGGTATACCCTAGTTATGTACACCCTAGTTAGGTACATCCTAGTTAGGTACACCCTAGTTAGGTACCCCCTAGTTAGGTACACTCTAGTTAGGTATACCCTAGTTATGTACACCCTATTTAGGTACATCCTAGTTAGGTACACTCTATTTAGGTATACCCTAGATAGGTATATCCTAGTTATGTACACTTTAGTTAGGTACATCCTAGTTAGGTACATCCTAGTTAGGTACACCCTAGTTAGGTACACTCTAGTTAGGTATACCCTAGTTAGGTATACCCTAGTTATGTACACCCTAGTTATGTACACCCTAGTTAGGTACACCCTAGTTATGTACATCCTAGTTAGGTACACCCTAGTTAGGTACACCCTAGTTATGTACACCCTAGTTAGGTATACCCTAGTTAGGTATACCTTAGTTAGGTACATCCTAGTTAGGTATATCGTAGTTAGGTACACCCCAGTTATGTGCAACCTAGTTAGATGTACCGTAGTTAGGTATATCCTAGTTAGGTACACCCTAGTTATGTACATCCTAGTTAGGTATACCCTAGTTAGGTATACCCTAGTTATGTACACCCTAGTTAGGTACATCCTAGTTAGGTACACCTAGTTAGGTACACTCTAGTTGGTATACCCTAGTTAGGTACACCTTGGTTAGGTATACCCTAGTTATGTACATCCTAGTTAGGTACACCCTAGTTAGGTACACTCTAGTTAGGTATACCTAGTTAGGTATACCCTAGTTATGTACACCCTAGTTAGGTAAATTAAGCAATCGGCCGAATAGAAGGTCCGAACGAACTCTGAATGTACTTTTCACTTCTTTTGATATATATATATATATATATATATATATATATATATATATATATATTATGTTTTTTTTCCGTATTTGTGTAGAATATTTTTCATATCGAAAATTGAATTTCCCAATTGAGTCTTAAGATTATTATACCCATATGTTGACAGTTCATATTTTGTATCAAGTTTATATAACTAGCTCATTTATTGTTTTAACAATTGCAAAATAGCTATGGGCTAATGAATAAGTATTTCATAAAATTGATTTAGGGTCACCTGGTTATTATATATGATAAATAGCTTTAATTGTAAAACACGTTGCTTAGAATACAACACTATATGAGGAGGTATTACAAAATTCAAAATATTTATAAAATAGAAAGTCTAGTTACATTTAACTTAATAAACAATATAAAATAAATTACACATCACAACAAATTTGAACTGTTGACAGAGATAATTTATTTTATATAATCTTAAAACAGTTCAGGGGCTAAATAGACTGTTTTTAATTAATAAACAAATCAGAACAAATAAAAATACGATTAAGTATATTAACTACGTTATACATTGTTTATACAAGATTTAAATAACCAGTAATAATAAAGTATAGTTAATGATACGAGTAATAAGTGCAAATATTTTAGATATCATTCCAAATAGAACCGTACAAGGAAAACCGTTTGTTGTTGAGATAATTTACTTTCACTGATATAATCATGAACAAGAACAATGAGGAACAAATAAGTCACTTGGGGACCATTAAGCAATGATACTCTCGCCTCCGAGGTCCTTATCCGAGCTTCCGCACGACTAACCTCCCAGGTACAAGACACAACCATGGTTCAACTGTGATTTACCAACGACTAACGTTTGAAAGTGACAATGTAACACAGCTCGTAAACACACCTGACAAGTAAAGGACTAAACGAGGTGATAAAACAAGGAACGTTAGGTAATTTAATGGAGTAATTTTGAGTTAATTCCTTTAAATATCAGTTGCAGCTTCTCAATTTCAATTCTGATTTTCCACTAATTTGCACATTATGCGTCGTTTCTCAGTGGATAATCCTTCGGTCAGTGGAGGGCAGGGTTTAAGGTTCAAATCCCAAACTAAGCTAACAGTCGGTACTTCACTCGTTGAATTAAACTCACACATAACCTGGCAAGTGAAGAATTTTAATAAATTAATGGTAATACTAATGCGTCACAATTTCAACGGATACATCTTTAGTTTAAAATTATTTTATTAATATTTGAGAACATAGTTATAACAAAATAATATATGGGAAAATAATTAACTCTTTAAACTCAGCACTTGTTATGACACAATTTAAATATACAGTTTAAGTGAACCTCACATAACACAAATATACCACAATATAAGCACAAAATGCACAAATATAACACAATAAAAGCACAAAATGAACAACGTACAATATAAGTACAAAATGCACAAATAATACGATGATCGATTTCGGCAAACCACGTTAATATTCCTCAGACTAGAGGGATTCATAAAAGAATAATAAACTCAATTTAAATATTATAGATCAAAGTAAAAATAAGTAGTGTTTATAGTACGTAAATTAGGACTGAAATGTTGAGCTGTTCATCCTTTACAACCAACTTGGGACGAATAGCTCAACATGACTTCCGAACTCCGAGAATTCCCCAGGGAAAAAGTGGATGGTAGGGCTTTGAGCAACATTCAGCAGTCAGGCAAGTTATTATCTCAGCAATTAATATCCAATGTTATTCAATTGAATGGAGATTGTAGCCATATCAACATATCAAATTGTATTAAAGCTACTATTTATTTTTGATATGTTGAACAAACTTAAATGAGAGATTAAAATAAAACTTCTTCAATGATAAAAATGTTTCTTTATTTATCTTCTTACTTCAACAAATAAAAATTGGTTTCTTCTACAAATAATGATAAAAACGAAAATAAAAATCTCTTCTTTTATTGACTCAATGGAACATAAATAAATTACATCTCTTCCAAAATAATAAAATAAATATCTTCAGACCAGAACCTTTTTTATTTATTTGACTTTTTTTAGTAAATTCCTTTAAACTTTTAAATAAAAAAACTTCAAAATTCTAAATTGTAATAAATTTTTTAAATTCTTTAAAATTTTATAAATTGCTTTAAAATTCTTAAAAATTTAAAATTGCTTTAAAATTGTTTAATTTTTCTAAAATTGTTTAAAAATGCCTCCAGGAGATCTGGAACCAAAAGAAATAACCAGCTTTTAGTGACTTGAAACATTTTTCCTTTTACTTACAAAGTTTTAAACAGAAATCAAAACGCTCCAAAAATTTGTCACTAGAAGAGTGACTTCAAACCAGAAACAAGTTTAACCGCGCATGCTTGGTGGATCTTACCCTATCTACTAAAACCCTACTGAAAATCTCTAACTAAAGAAAACTTGTAAAAATTACTTACGTAGCTGTCCTGGAGGTTTCAAATCCAAAAGAGACCACAACAAAGCTCGACCGGCATTCAACCACTCACTCACATGCGAACTAAGAAAAATTGCCGCAACGGTAAAAGTAACACCGAAATGGTAAGGATCGCACGTGGTCACACTCAGAAAGATATCGTCGAACTGCTCGAACGCTCGTACGCTTCGACCCACGGACTTACCCCCTCTTAACTCTAGAAGTTAAACCAACCAATTAGAACCCTCTAAACCAGGACATCTGAACAGGTAAGGCTCACCAAACATGTTGCCTTCAGAAAACATGTCGCATGATATTGAAAGGAAATTACCAGACGTGAAAAACTGGTTATTCAACTATTTTATATGAAAAAAAACTACTTTTTTATTTGAAAGGGGAAGATTCTGAATTTTTCTCAAAACATGGAGAATTTATATCGAAAACTTTTGGAAAACAAACCAAACTCCTAAACCTCTCAGTTCTTACAATATTTAACATTTTCTAAATACAATTTTCTAATTTAATTATAATGCAACAATTACAAATGTTACAAGATGTATATAAAGAACTTGTGCTAATGGGATGTGATACTGAAATATAAACAGAGGGCTATTTACTTAAATTCATTTATCCATGAAACACCCTTATATATATATATATATATATATATATATATATATATATATATATATATAGTAGGTGAAGCTGTTTTTTGTCAACATAACTCCTTCCTCATTTCTTGACCAATTTTAGTGGTTGGAATGTTAAAAACATTTTCTCTGTTTACTAGTTGTGCAATAAGGTATTAATTTTTCATTCATTTTACCCTGAAGAATATGGGAAGCCTTCAAAGTACGTTTTTTGGAAATAAGAATAACGTATAGAGAGAGAGAGAGAGAGAGAGAGAGAGAGAGAGAGAGAGAGAGAGAGAGAGAGAGAGAGAGAGAGAGAGAGAGAGAGAGAGAGAGAGAGAGAGAGAGAGAGAGAGAGAGAGAGAGAGAGAGAGAGAGAGAGAGAGAGAGAGAGAGAGAGAGAGAGAGAGAGAGAGAGAGAGAGAGAGAGAGAGAGAGAGAGAGAGAGAGAGAGAGAGAGAGAGAGAGAGAGAGAGAGAGAGAGAGAGAGAGAGAGAGAGAGAGAGAGAGAGAGAGAGAGAGAGAGAGAGAGAGAGAGAGAGAGAGAGAGAGAGAGAGAGAGAGAGAGAGAGAGAGAGAGAGAGAGAGAGAGAGAGAGAGAGAGAGAGAGAGAGAGAGAGAGAGAGAGAGAGAGAGAGAGAGAGAGAGAGAGAGAGAGAGAGAGAGAGAGAGAGAGAGAGAGAGAGAGAGAGAGAGAGAGAGAGAGAGAGAGAGAGAGAGAGAGAGAGAGAGAGAGAGAGAGAGAGAGAGAGAGAGAGAGAGAGAGAGAGAGAGAGAGAGAGAGAGAGAGAGAGAGAGAGAGAGAGAGAGAGAGAGAGAGAGAGAGAGAGAGAGAGAGAGAGAGAGAGAGAGAGAGAGAGAGAGAGAGAGAGAGAGAGAGAGAGAGAGAGAGAGAGAGAGAGAGAGAGAGAGAGAGAGAGAGAGAGAGAGAGAGAGAGAGAGAGAGAGAGAGAGAGAGAGAGAGAGAGAGAGAGAGAGAGAGAGAGAGAGAGAGAGAGAGAGAGAGAGAGAGAGAGAGAGAGAGAGAGAGAGAGAGAGAGAGAGAGAGAGAGAGAGAGAGAGAGAGAGAGAGAGAGAGAGAGAGAGAGAGAGAGAGAGAGAGAGAGAGAGAGAGAGAGAGAGAGAGAGAGAGAGAGAGAGAGAGAGAGAGAGAGAGAGAGAGAGAGAGAGAGAGAGAGAGAGAGAGAGAGAGAGAGAGAGAGAGAGAGAGAGAGATTTAACAGCTTTTTGAATGTAAACAATGTTTGTAATATTGTGGAGGTTAGATCTTTCACAATGTTAGGAAGGAAGGCTGTAAGTTTAGTTTTATTCAAGTTTGATTATAGGGTTACGCTATAAAAAAACTTTAAAGTTTTAATAGAAATCAATTGCAGTTTATTTGTTTTTCTAATTAATCTTCAACTGTTAAACAAAAACAAATGAAATGAGCACGTTTGAATAGGCTAAGTAATATAATTGGGCGTTTACACTAATAAAGGGAGCAACGAAAGTAATTTGAGTGTGATACTATAAATAAATTTAATACTGTGATTTTATGTTGTTGAATTAATCTACTATTATTTGTAATGAAAAAAATTATTACATGAAAGGTCGAGGTGTAACGAGCGCATTGAGGGACGAGGTTGGTCCGCGAAGCATACAGAAGTGACCCCTAGTATATTTGTATATTTTGTTAAAAAAATACCACGTACTTTTTTAATTGCAAATAAAAAAAAATGTTATACTCTTATAACAGTAAGCTTTAGAGTAATAATAATGAATCATATACATAGTAACCTCTCGTACATAGGTACCTCTCGTACATAGGTACATCTCGTACATAGGTACCTCTCGTACATAGGTACCTCTCGTACATTGGTACCTCTCGTACATAGGTACCTCTCGTACATAGGTACCTCTCGTACATAGGTACCTCTCGTACATAGTTACCTCTCGTACATAGTTACCTCTCGTACATAGGTACCTCTCGTACATAGGTACCTCTCGTACATAGTTACCTCTCGTACATAGGTACATCTCGTTCATAGGTACCTCTCGTACATAGTTATCTCTCGTACATAGGTACCTCTCGTACATAGTTACCTCTCGTACATAGGTACCTCTCGTACATAGTTACCTCTCGTACATAGGTACCTCTCGTACATAGTTACCTCTCGTACATAGGTACCTCTCGTACATAGGTTTCTTAAATTTGCTACTGGCAACATTAACATTTATATTTTCCTACAACTCTCTTATAATTTTTCATTTTGATAAATAGTCAGGTGAGTTGAGGTTTACCGTCTGCCAACGTGGTTGGGCGTGATATCACTAATGACATGTTGGTCCTGGCTGTGTTAAGTTCATTAACTTGACGTTTCGGCTA
Organism: Stictocephala bisonia; assembly: GCA_035578905.1. Lineage (NCBI taxonomy): Eukaryota > Metazoa > Arthropoda > Insecta > Hemiptera > Membracidae > Stictocephala > Stictocephala bisonia. The sequence goes on along the minus strand of JAQJVL010001013.1, from coordinate 119,228 downwards.
TCGATCCACCAACCGACTATCAAGGGTGTATTTAAACCAGGACAATTAACGTTGCCTTTCTAATACAAATACTGACGACAATTACAGACTTAACTAGAGCCGGGGACTTGGATTAATTAATTAAATAACCAACCTACATATGTCCAAGTGTGTTCTTCCTGGTACCATAAAATATGTTATAGAAATTAAGTTTTTGCGTAATACATCACTATTGATTGATGTATATATTTGTGTTTTTAATAGCATCAGTTATTATTAAAATGTTAAAAAAACAAAAAAAAACTAAATAAATTAAAAATAATATTACCTGGGACTGTGGTGTTGTTTTTGAACCGGGATGCTAGTAGGGAATTTTTTGAAAATTTTTGTTAGGTTATATTACCTTAATATATAAATGGCGTCAGCTAAAAGATTACCATCAGCTTGAATACTACTAGAGAAGTCTGTGGAGTCCGCATTAGACAGACGCCAGGATTAAGATCCTACAAGGAGGGTTTAAAGAACTAGGTTCATCAGTTAGGAGAAAAGAAATAAAAAAACCAGGTCTTTTGTTCCATGATGAGTTGTAGCCCCTTTAACCATCCCAGATACTGGGCTACTACGAATTACCTATTCCAAAGGTCAGTTGACCAATGAACATATAGTTGAGGTCTTGCAGGTAATTTGTTCCATGATGAGTTGTAGCCCCTTTAACCATCCCAGATACTGGGCTACTACGAACTACCTATTCCAAAGGTCAGTCGACCAAAGAACATATAGTTGAGGTCTTGTAGGTAATTAGTATTATATTTTACCAAATATTGCATTCAAGAGCTGTGTTAAAATATAGATTTATAAGATTTAAGTAGTTTTTCAAATTTATTTAAATGAATATAGGAAAGCTTAAAGATTGGCAAATTAATTTTTTTGTAATACGAACAAAGTAAATTGCGCTCAATAAAATCAGTAATATAAGTACAAGAAAATCATGTATTTTTTACTTAACAAATCAATACATAGAAAATTTACGAATAGTTTTACAACTTAATTGATTCTAAAATCAAAATTTCATCAAAATTTTCCCTATATCCATGAATTACAAGTGATGATTTTACTCTGTTTCCTGTTTAGACAAAGGGTACACAAGATTTTGAATTACTTATCAAAACATCATGATTATAGTTTTACATGCTTTAAATTACAAATAAATGTGTGAAGTTCATGTACAATCAATGGTAAGGGTGAACTTGTAAACGAGGGGAATTGAAGAGTTTGAAAGACAAATGCATTATTCAGCAGGAAACAATTTACCTCTGTGGCAGGAATCTTCAACTGTCAGATTGTCCCTCTCTTCTCTGACCGTTTACAAATCACCTTCCACATCTTTGTACACGTACTTACTTCTTCCGGAGGGGACAAATACCATACTTCAAAACAACCAATGTGCATAGTAGATATGTAACACGGCCCTGGTTCATCGACTTTTACAATTGGAATAGAATTTTTAATCAAAAACCATAAGTAAATGAAGGTATTTTATTTAGTGACTTTACACTGAATATAAAATGTAAAAACTCAAACCTTCATTGTAAACTTAAAATGAATTTCAGTTTTGCAGCTTAACAGTTTTTTATATTATTTAAATAATATATTTGCTGTACATGCTTAGTAACTTTTGAAACTCTACATGGCAAGAGTACCACTATGTATATATATATTTTACATTAAGATTATACTATATAGGTATTCTCTTTTGGGCACCAAAAAAGTAATTGAATGAGAATGTTTCAAAGTTAAAATCTTTACAGTACAAAATATATGTTAAGTTAAGATTCTTCTTGTAATAACCAAACCTCGGTCTGAAGATGAAGTTAATGCAACCTATATAACTGAATAATCCATTTCAATATAAAGCTAGTTCCCCTCCTTATCTTCATAAACATATTTATCAGCTTCTTCAGGCCAACCTATTTGCTTAGTTGATTAGATTAAAAATTAATAGAAATCATATGTAAAATACGGAAGAAAGTTCAATTTAAATGTTACATTGTACTCTTTTTCAAAGGAATAAATGATTTTCCATTTACTGTCGGAGCATAACTTATGTGTACCTGAGTTTGTAGGTGTTCATTGAGGGGCTGAGGCCTAGTAAAAATCAAATTACATTTTTACTTTAACCATTTTTTATATGTTATGATGCGTTCATTAGTAAATGCTGTTATGTGTTTTAATAATTGTTAACCTAGTTGGAATAAAAGTAACAGAATTGTAACTAGTTTTCAATGTGCACCAAATTTACACTTTTATTAATGAAAAACATTTAACGCATCGCATTTACGTTTGAATACGTGACTTACAAAAATATTTTCTACGAGTCTTATAAATTTCGAATTTGAACATGTCACGAAAAAAAATTACTATCAATTTCCTGAAAAAAAACACATTTTCTGCAGTGCAAAAAATGTAGCAATTTAAAATATATTTTTTTCCTTGAAAGGTTATATATATTGTTAAAATATTCCACATACTTATAGAAACTATATGCAAGATTTACATTAATTTATTGGTAAAGAAGTTTCGTGTTTACCAAAACATATCAGAGACCATGAGAAGAGCAGTCGTCATTGTTTTGAGTTTGTGTTTGTACTCCATGTTTCACTCTTACAGAATGACACGTATTCCTTTTCAACGCGTTTATGTTCAGAAATTCGGACTTACAGCGTTTAAATTTGTACTGTGTTTAGTTAATTTTTAGTATTTTATTTCGAAGTCTCAGTCAAACATTATGTAACTACTCCCTCCTTCGACATGTAAAGACACTACGAGAGCTGACTGCAGCTTTCCGGCCATTACGAGCAAAGTTCTTTGTTTGAGTCACATAATGTTAGCAAAAGTGGTGGTGGGGGAGCGGCAGGAGGGTGCCTCATCGCTGTTAGCCTCGAGCGCCCACGGAAGATGTTTGCAAGGTAGGTGCACCTATCACATTTGCCACTGTCTAAATGTTTCAATTATAAAAAGAGCTTATTAAATTATTTTATATTTCAGGGAAAAGTTGTTTTATACTGATTACTATTTGGGTTGCTTTCTTTTTTGCTTTGTTAACCAGGGTTCAGGAGTTAGATGGATGGAATAGATGGATGATGAACTAATCCAATTATTCTCCCCTTTTAGTTTCGGGCTCCTGTAGATTTATTTATGTATCTTAACAATGTATAATATACTTATTTAAATATTAATATGTCAATGTACTATGTAATTTATTATTAATATTTGGCACATATAAAATATAGGCTTAGTAAGTAATAAAGCTTACTGTTTGACTCCCACAGTTGTTTAAAATTTTTTTTCAATTATATACCCGAAAGTCATAATCTACTTACGTGTGGGATGAGTAGAGGCATAAGTTTTCTTTCATCATACCAATCCGACTAATTGGTTTTTTGATCTACCTTAATGAACATACTATTCTACCATTTGCTTTGTATACCAAAGGGTAATATAAAATGCACTTGATACTTGTCAAATAAAGTTATTTAATCTTATAGCTATTATATATAAATTCTACTCATTAGTTCTAGTGCACGATAAGCTTCTGTGATAAGAAACTCACAACTGGTAAAGTTGTAATCAGATTCGAAGTACAAGGTACTTCCCAACTATTATTTATACCTTAGAGTTTGGCCTTAATCTTTCTTAACAATTCTTGAAATAATTTACGACTTGGCATAAAACTCCATGTTTACGACCACCTCGTTAACTTATTGTGTGTTTAGAACGTTTATAGTAGCTGCATGATTGACTATGAACTATTGATATTTAGAATTCTGATGAGTGCTGAAAAAATTACTTGACTTGAGAAGTCGACACATTATTACATTGACACCTACAACATACTAGAAGTTCAGGAGCTGAGGGAGAACACGAAAAACGAATGGTGGGTTGGGAAATACCTCAAGAAAATAGTTATCGAATAAGAATTTTTTGACTATTTTTTTTTACAAATTAGTTAACAACATACATTAAGTTTGTTGGTTACCTTATATAATTGTTTATAAAATGTATAGGTTGTACTATGTATAAATTCAGGCATTTTATATACTGTAAAAAATAACGAAAATGTATATCAACAAGTCATTATTATTTGAGTTCAAATGAAAATTTAAGTTGGTTATTCACGAAATTTTTATCCCGTGTTCTTGGGCTTTCTTTTATATTTCTCTGCAACGTGTTACTCTTTCATAAGTAAATGTTTTTACAGCACTATGGCTAAGCATTTTATAATTTACATCCCCTGTCATCTCACTTTCAGTATTTAAATGGATGACACTTTTAGATTTAAATCATATAATTCATTAATACAATTTGATACATACAGGTTGTATAATGTTAAAGTATCTTGAATATGGATATACATAGTACCTGTATTTGAAAATATATTTTGCCTGTAGTTTAGGATAGATCGATGCCTGGATAGAAAAAAGCCTGGCTAGCAAACATAATATTAATTCATCAGTAATACGCCTATTACATTTCAGTAAGTGGAGTATTATCCTTAGTCATTTCAGTTGGAAAACTATTAAAGTGAATACTATAAAAGTCTACAGCAGCTTATAGAGAAATTGATATATACAGATGATGAATATACAGAACGCAATTTAATATCGTTCGATTCGGCACTGATTTGTTGGTGAAGAAGGCATTATGAATGTATAGAAAGAATATATGTCAGTGCAGTCGATGATACTTGAAAAACACTAAGAGGTATCTGAGTAATCGGCTGGTCTAAAACAAAATCAGCAATAAAGTATCTATAAAAACATAACTGTTCATAACATAAGTTTAGTGATACTTAGTTATTCACAGCAGTTTCCAAATTTTTCATTGCGTTTGCTTTCTACATCTTCCGTTCATGTAGCCCAATCCGAACCTCATCTTTTCACTCATCTCACTCTCTTAATCCAGCTATCTCTAGGCATACGTCCCTCCATTATTCTTTTAAGGACTTTCCTGGAAATCTGTGAGCCCACATCCTACTGACATGCCCAAAGCATCGTAGTCTATTTCTCTCTCACATTATGTAGTCAGTCCTCGAACACATAATTGGTTTAATTATACAGTATATTATGTTAAATATCTATTACCTATAACCAAGGCCAATATCAATTACTATCACTGAATTTGCCGACCGAGCTGTATATTTCCGCAGTACCTGAAAATATATGTTTCATATTTAGATGTCTTAACCTAAACAAGAATAGTTTTGTTGTTGTTTGATATTAAAATTATAAAGATATCTCTTCATAGTTAATTTATTATTGAAGCAATAACGTAATGCAAGTAACCTCTTAAGGGCCATTAGAGGACAATGTGCAGTAAACTGTGTCCTTCTGAATAATGCATTATATTCACGACTTACTCGTGTTTATAAAGTCCTATTGTAACAATGTGAAATGATAACGTGTCAAAATTTAATACTTTAAACATAATAGTAGTATTATCTGAACTTAATTAAAGGAATTAGATTTATTACAATATGGCATTGAAACAATCATTTAAATACATTACTAACAAGTAATTCTTAAGTATGGATGATCAAGACCATGAAAGTACTTAAAAAAAACAAAAAACAAAACACAAAACAAAAAACAATATCTTTACATGTCAAACTGTAGCATTACAAAATTTTAAAATGCTTATAAACAATAGATCCAAAATTGAATATGAATTTGACTTGATATAATCAATTTATTATAACTTTTAGTTAAATATAAAATGCGTTAAAAAAGAATGGATTTAAACAAATAGTTCAAACACTATTTATTTTATTTATTTCTGTATTGTTTTGAAAATTTATTCCATAAAAATCATTTTTACCTAATTTATTTATTATAGGTTCCAAATAAAGTACAAAAAAAAAACACTTCCTTATGATAGTAAACTTTCATTGGTTCACGTTAAAATTCATACACTGGTATTAATTAATCCAAACCAGTTTTTCTAGAGTTGTCGGGGGTAATTTACAGGAACAATCAAACACTAAAAACAAAAGAAACTAAAAGGAAACTCAACCCTCGACATAAATGATCAACGTCGATCCCGTTGTGTTACCAGCCCAACTTGATAGTGTTACCTGTTTAATCACATTTCAACCAGATATTTTAATCATATATTGATCCTGGTGATTGATCAAGGTGGAAACCCTGAGATTATGTCATATAATGCTGAGATAATGCCAACTTTTGAAAGGCCATAGTAGCGGGGTGTAGCATGGGGTAAAATAAATGCTGACATAAAAACATCAGCCATTCCTTCAAGTAAAGAAGCCAAATGTTTATGCTAGAAGTAGTGACATATGACCCCATACATGTCGTAGTTTTGTAAAATTCCAGTAGGAAGAATGCCATTGTTCAAGAAATATTGCTTTAGTTATAAGGGTTTAAGATTAATAACGTTAGCTTACACTTATCATGGTAGTAAGTAGGCGGGGTCTCACTTATATATTGAAGTAATATTATTACAGTACACAATACGAAATAATTAACTAAAAAGCATTGCTGTGAGAAATTGACTCTAATATTATTTGAGAGAAACTTATTATTTGCTAAAGGTTCAAGACGAGTTGTAGGTCAGAGGTAAGGAAGTTTTTTTTCAATTCAGCACTTTTGGAAACTTTTTAACAATATCTTCCTGACTTATAGTAAGGTCAACAATACAGCTAATAATTGATTAACTTATAATAAAAAACTCCCTCAAGTTGTCCATATTTATAAAACTAATGTTATCTGTGAAAAGTATCGATAAATAACTACAGTTATTTGCCATTTCTTCTAAAAATGTTCCCATTGTTCATATATGTAATTTCTGGTTCATTCACGAATGTAATTCTAAGCCCATGAATGTACCATCATATATACATAGACATTGCATAATCTATATTAAAATATAATAGACTACGTCTCAGTTTTATTTAAAATAAATTAAATGATGTTTTTAAGAAGGTAAACTCAAATAAAACCCGTCGAGTAATCATAGTCAAAATAAGTATTTTAACATTAAGGTATAAGTAACATCTTTCTACTGTATATTATTACTCCGTCTCACGGGAGAGTGACCCATTTCTTGCCTCCGAGTCCTGTCATCCTGGTTTCTATGTTTCCAGTGTAGCTCAATACCCCTCAAGCCCTCGCACTGAGCATCCCACTTACGTTCGCAACATAAACTGATGTAATTTGGTTGGGTTGAGGAACGGTCTTGAAAATGGATCCATTCAACTTGACTATGGATGTGAAGACACTGATACACTCTTACCTAGCTTTTGTAAACAACTGGGAGAATGCATTATATCTAACTCTCCTTGGAAGCTGGTTGGAAAGTCTGCCTTCCATATGTGGTTTGTTACTGAACTAAAGATTTGGTGATTCTTAAAAAGACTCTCCACAAGAATTTTAAGAAATCGCATGTTGAAGGATATTCCCGCTTTTTTCCAGAGTTCGTAAGCGCTACAAGGCCATTTTAAAGGAGTGCAGGACTAATTCTGTCAATTATGTTAACTCTAATATCTTCAAATGTTAGAGTGTTCTGGAGCTTCATGAATGACCTGAATCTCTCTTCGTCTATGTCTTCTTCCCTCCGACTTGGTGACATCGAGGTGTGTCAGCCTGAAGACATCTGTGAACTATTCTCCACCTAATTCTCGTCAGTCTACTCGCCTACCCCCTCCAGGGAACTTTGCCTGCTCAGTCATTCAATACACCCTTCGTTTTCTCTAACGGCTCCCTTTCTCTTGAAGGTATTGAGAGGAAGCTCATTACTCTCGACCCTACAAAGGCTGTGGCCCTGATGAGGTTACTCCTTGTGCTCTTAAGTTCTGCCACTCTCAACTTCTTTCTCATATCCACTATCTCTTCAACCTCAGTTTATTCAAGGGAATTTTTCCTGCTGTTTTCAGACATGAGTATGTAGTCCCGATATGGAAAAATGTTGACCACTGTGATGCTAAGAACTATAGGCCTATTGTATCCAGCCTGTCATTGGTAAAGTTTTCAAGAGCCTTATTCTGGACATTATGAGACTCCTCTTTAAAAGATTTCTTAACGATAAGTAGCGCAGATTTATTGTAGGAAAGTGTACTGATACTAACCTGCTATCTTCCAGTGTTTTGTCATGGATGCCCTTAGCCGCTGTAATCAAGTGGATTGACTTCAGCAAGGCATTCGACATGATAAGTCATCGGCACTTACTTGCTAAACTGGAGGGTTATGGGGTCGGTGGAGCTATGATACAGTAGTTTAAGAGTTACTGCTCCGATCGAAGGTTGTTCGATAGGTTTGGTTCCCAAATATACTCCCCTTTTATTGCGAGTTTCCACACTTTTATCTATGCACAAGTTTTAAACAGAAATCAAAACACTCTAAAAATGTGTCACTAGAAGAGTGACTTCAAACCAGAAACAAGTTTAACCACGCATGCTTGGTGGATCTTACCCTATCTACTAAAACCCTACTGAAAATCTCTAACTAAAGAAAACTTGTAAAAAGATTACTTACGTAGTTGTCCTGGAGGTTTCGAATCCAAAAGTGACCACAACAAAGCTCGACTGGCATTCAACTCACACGCGAACAAAAGAAAAATTGCTGCTACGCTAAAGAACACCGAAACGGTAAGGATCGCACGTGGTCACACTCAGAAAGATATCGCAGAACTGCTCGAAGGGCCGCAAGTTTCGACCCACGGACTTACCCCCACTTAACTCAAGAAGCTAAACCAACCAATTAGAACCTTCTAAACCAGGACAACTAAACAGGTAAGGCTCACCAAACATGTTGCCTTCGGAAAACATGTCGCATGAAATTGACAGGAAATTGACAAACGTGAAAATACTGGTTATTTAACTATTTTATATGAGAAAAAACTACTGTTTTATTTGAAAGGGGAGGATTCTGAATTTTTCTCAAATCTTGGAAAATTTATATCGAAAACTTTTGGAAAACAAACCAAACTCCTAAACCTCTCAGTTCTTACAAAATTTAATATTTTCTAAACACAATTTTCTAATTTAATTATAATGCAACAATTAACAATTGTTACACTATACACCTGATATCTTATGATTGTAACTATTTCTTCTATGTAACACAATTATACGTGAACGTTTATAATATTTTTTATAATTTTAAAACAGTCTCAACAAAGATATAGTTTATTAATAAAGGTATTTCTTTTATTATATTTAAGAAGGAATATGTCTTTTCGAGTCATATTATGTAGTTCATTAAATATAAAGAGGTGAAAGAGTAGAAATTGTGGTTAAATAGGGATATAGTACGCCTAGTATAAGAACAAGATAGTGACGAATCTTCCTAGCATAAGGTTAACTACAGTTTTAAAGACATCTGAAAATGCTCAACTCCTGTCAATGTAATCCCAACAGCTTCACCTGCTCTTTCTCCAAAGCCGCAATACTAACATATTGATATTTTGTTTGTTTTCTTAATGTTTTCTCAAGTCTTCTTTGGTAAAAAAAGAATTATACTTAGAGATTTTTAACAGTGATTGACGGTAAAGCTGTATCCTTCACGCAGAAATTGTAATTAGGAACCATAATAGTGTTAATATATTATTTCATCCTGTGTGTTTCTCATTAATTATTAGGCTGAATAGTGTTTGTTTGATTTACTTTTCATATACACATTTATGCAGCTCTCAAGAATTAAATTAATTTAAGTAATGACGAGTTAACTTTGCACTGAGGAAATATCCATGTACACAATTTTCATACAGATTTTAATAACAGTTTTATAATTAAGTAACATTCATGTATTACCAGTTATTGAAAATATTAATTACATGGTAATAAAAAATAATTATTAATTAATAATGTGTCGAGTATGATGAAACATTTAAATGTCCAAGAACATGAAATGTTGCATATGTTGTAATTGTATGTAAAAATTGTTTTGGAATGGGGATTTACAGATTGTAGCCATAGATTACGGGTAATGTTTTTTAAGATTACATTATTATTTTCTGTACATTAATACTCCTCTTTAGGATAAACTATTTATAAGCCTAACAGTCATATTTAATCTTTTTATGTAGTCTAGTAAAGTTAAAACTGCTATATAATGAATTATCAAATATTACACTCAGTTTTAAGTATAGTATTTATGTTTTTTTACAACCAGCGATGCTGAAAATCATGTTCAAAAGTCCAGCTAAATCACACTGCAACGATTTGAATTAATTAAAACATTATTAAAATATGATGGGAATATATAAATAATTAGATTATACCTGTAGAACTGTGTTTTTTATCTTATGTGTCCATCTTGGCTAGAATGACTTAATTAGATTATATATACATTCACACGTTTGCAGATATTAGTTAAATTAAAAGTAAAATATTTTACTTCATAAAATAATTAAATAAATCCCCAAATTGGAATAAAAACCCTGTTAATAACTTAATAAGTGCGGACGCAATAAAGGATGAACAATTCTCCAAAGGAAATCCCAATCAGCATTTTAATTGTAACGAGGTAATATCTAGAAAAGAGTTAATGACCGTTTGATTAAGTAAAAATATACTTAATGGCTGATTTGATTTAATAAAAATTATTTATTGTATTTGTAAGATAATTAACTTAAATATATATATATATGTGTGTGTGTGTGTGTGTGTGTGTGTGTGTGTGTGTGTGTGTGTGTGTGTGTGTGTGTGTGTGTGTGTGTGTGTGTGTGTGTGTGTGTGTGTGTGTGTGTGTGTGTGTGTGTGTGTGTGTGTGTGTGTGTGTGTGTGTGTGTGTGTGTGTGTGTGTGTGTGTGTGTGTGTGTGTGTGTGTGTGTGTGTGTGTGTGTGTGTGTGTGTGTGTGTGTGTGTGTGTGTGTGTGTGTGTGTGTGTGTGTGTGTGTGTGTGTGTGTGTGTGTGTGTGTGTGTGTGTGTGTGTGTGTGTGTGTGTGTGTGTGTGTGTGTGTGTGTGTGTGTGTGTGTGTGTGTGTGTGTGTGTGTGTGTGTGTGTGTGTGTGTGTGTGTGTGTGTGTGTGTGTGTGTGTGTGTGTGTGTGTGTGTGTGTGTGTGTGTGTGTGTGTGTGTGTGTGTGTGTGTGTGTGTGTGTGTGTGTGTGTGTGTGTGTGTGTGTGTGTGTGTGTGTGTGTGTGTGTGTGTGTGTGTGTGTGTGTGTGTGTGTGTGTGTGTGTGTGTGTGTGTGTGTGTGTGTGTGTGTGTGTGTGTGTGTGTGTGTGTGTGTGTGTGTGTGTGTGTGTGTGTGTGTGTGTGTGTGTGTGTGTGTGTGTGTGTGTGTGTGTGTGTGTGTGTGTGTGTGTGTGTGTGTGTGTGTGTGTGTGTGTGTGTGTGTGTGTGTGTGTGTGTGTGTGTGTGTGTGTGTGTGTGTGTGTGTGTGTGTGTGTGTGTGTGTGTGTGTGTGTGTGTGTGTGTGTGTGTGTGTGTGTGTGTGTGTGTGTGTGTGTGTGTGTGTGTGTGTGTGTGTGTGTGTGTGTGTGTGTGTGTGTGTGTGTGTGTGTGTGTGTGTGTGTGTGTGTGTGTGTGTGTGTGTGTGTGTGTGTGTGTGTGTGTGTGTGTGTGTGTGTGTGTGTGTGTGTGTGTGTGTGTGTGTGTGTGTGTGTGTGTGTGTGTGTGTGTGTGTGTGTGTGTGTGTGTGTGTGTGTGTGTGTGTGTGTGTGTGTGTGTGTGTGTGTGTGTGTGTGTGTGTGTGTGTGTGTGTGTGTGTGTGTGTGTGTGTGTGTGTGTGTGTGTGTGTGTGTGTGTGTGTGTGTGTGTGTGTGTGTGTGTGTGTGTATATATACTAAATAATAAGATCGAATATCTCGAAATAAGATAAATAAATAAATATTTTATGCACAGGAAATAAAAATCAGAATTACCTTTTTAAAGGTATTATAAATTATTTAATTGTAATTTTTTGTTAAGATATTCATGTTTTATAAGTATTTCAGTTTCATATAGAACCACAAAGACGTGTTGGAAATGTATTAAACAATTGGAAAGAAACACTCTAATTACCACATAATAAGTAACTTCTTGTTATATACAGACATTCGTATTTATCGCTCTAATTAAACGAAGATTTGATATTTAGGCAATGACCTAGATTTATACGAATTTTATAGCTAAATATTATGCTTGTAATAATGCCTAAAACATTCTTAATTTTGTAAATTTTCATTAAAAATATCAAATTTATCGATTATATGAGACGTCTGTTTCTTTTAGAGAAGATTGTTTGTTGTTTCTATATACATAAAAAATTTTTATAAGCTAACCTAATTTATACAACTTCAGGATAGTAAAAAATGAATAATAAATAATACTCTATTTATTACAGATAAATTATGCACAAGTCAATACACATCATCACTAAATAAAAATTATCTTTAAAACATGTTTAAATACTGGATTGTGTCTTGATTATTTTTTACATTGAATACGTTTTAAAAGAAATAATATACTTTGGAAGACTAAATATTATTGATTTTGTTTTAGTATAAATATTTACAATAATTGCTTTATGACATATCAACACTTCACTAAAAAATACTAAGAAAAAATATAAATCGTTTGCGATACTAAGCGTTTTTAAATAACTAAATTAATTATATCCTGAACAATCTAACTGAATAAGTCATTAATAGCTTTATAATTTAGTATCTAAACTTTTAAGATTACGTTTTCTGAGAAGTTCTTAGTAACGTTACGTAAGTAACCCTTATTCACGGTGTTACGTCATGATGAAGGTATTACGTCATGGTATGTCTCACCAGATTGTAACATCTTAGTTACATACCCGTGTAGAATTACATTCACATCATGTTCAGTATTGTGACAGCATGAAACAGTTTATTTGTAGGACTTGATACATTTGACTGTACTTTACAAAGTATATAATTTGTTTAATAATTTCACTATTTTTGGCAAAATACTATAGAAAATTATTTACAACAACTTAAAAGTTATTAAAAGTAAAATTACCCTTTTAACTGTAGTTATTTTACTAAACTGCTCTGCAAGCACGCATCCTCGTGTCTTTCGAGTTTCCATGACAATTTTTAAATGGAATTGCAGAGTGGGGGAAGAGTATTTCTCTATCTCACTTCCACCACTCACTGCACCACTTTCACTCCAGTACTTTCAGTAGGTAACTATCTACGTGGCCTATCCGTTGGTAAAAGTTGTATAAATTTTGATATTTTGTGGGTACAATCGTAAAAATATGACTTCACCTTCAATAATATTTATTATTCTAACATCTACAAACATGATTAATTTGAAATCAATTGTAAAATTTCTCTATCTGGTCATATCTGGCTTTTTTGAAAGTAGTAAAACATCATTTAAGGAATATAGAATATATTGTTGACTTGTACTTTCACGAAAGCAAGGACATTTTGCGTAGGTGAATTAAATATAACGTTTACATTAATATTAATTTGAACATTATTTACAGGTATGAACCAAAATAATAAAATATGATATAGTAAATATTGTTCGTATGTTTACAAAAATTTGCAAATATAGTCTTAAAAATCATGACTTTAAACTAATCAGTTTAACTAATGTACAAATTATAAATCTTAGTTATAATTATTAATACTAAATTTCTATATTCAAATGTGGATGTGTCATACATACAGAGCAAATTATAAAATAAGTATTTTTCGTCCATAGATAATTTTAAACAAAAAATGTCTATCGTACATTTATCTTTTTTCTTTTACTTAATATTTTATCATGGAATTTTCACTTAACCATGTATATTTATAAGTTATTTCTTGAACAGTTCGGATTATTATATATTTTTCATTAAAGATCACGTCTTTTTTTCAATATTAATAGAGATAAGTAACCTTACTACAGTTAAATTATTGTTTTATCAGGGGGTATTACAGGAGATACCCCCTTGCTCTCGAGCATGTCCACATCATCATGTTCACGAGCATGTCCTCGCGTGTAATAAGAGTTTGTTGACGTGGACATGTTGATGTGGACTTGCTGATGAATATCCGATCGGTTTGATATTTGGGACTTGCCCACGAGCATGTCCGCGCGTATAATAGCTCTGTCAGCTAGTCCACGTCAACATATCGCACTGTGCAAAGCGCGATCCTTCAACCCTGACGCCACTATGCTGTTTGAACTCTACATCTTGAGTACATAATTGTTGCTGTTGTCGTTAGTATATATGTTTGCCACCTATTTACTTATTTTATATTTTTATACTTATATTTTATTTTATGTACTAGGACTTGTAATACATACAATGAGTGACATCAGATCTTATTAAAGGGTCTTTATTAGTGAACTCAACGTGATATAAAGAAGGGTTCACTGTTTATGGGCAGTTAAAAACAAGGAATAAAAAGTTAGCATAGAAACTGAAAATAGCTTGGGAAACCATTGTGAGAAATTTTCGTGAAGTATATACTATCTTATTCATTCTTAGATAATGTCTAAACTCATCTGCGTTTAGTTCAGATAGTATAATAGCTGTGTGCGACAGAGTTTCATGTTTCAAAACCTTTTTACAACACGTGTTTCTCTTACCTAGACGAAAAATTATGTCCAATACTTCGTTAACACCTAAAACCACTAACATATCATAATTTTCACTCATTCCAAAGCTCTTTTTCAAACAGCACTGTTGGCATACAACACACTACTGAACTGAACTTGTGGTTTTCTGACACTCTCTTACCACCATCCATCAGCAAGCCCACCAGCATGTCCGTGAGTGTAATAGGTCCGTCAGCATGCCTACAAGCATTCTCACGAGTATGTCCATGAGTTCGTGCGTGTAATAGGTCCGTCAACAAGCCCACCAGCGTGTCCGCGCGAGTAATAGGTCCGTCAGTAAGCCCACAAGCATGTCTGCTCGTGTAATAGGTCCGTCAACAAGCCCACCAGCATGTCCGTCAGCAAGCCCACCAGCATGTCCGTGCGTGTAATACGTCCGTCAGCATGCCCACAAGCATTCTCACGAGTATGTCCATGAGCAAGTTCGTGCGTATAATACCTCCTATAGATTTTAAAATCCAGTACATATTCAACATTTGAAAATTAATATTTGATTTAAAGTATTTATCAATAAACATAAAATAGCATAAAAAGCATATAGAGCAAAGTAACTATCTGTTATACATGTTTTGCAAAGTATTATTATCTTAAACTTAATCTTGTTTTACAAGTAATATTTATTGTAAGGTATACCTAAATTTAGGACATATTTTTTGGCTTGGCCATTTTCTTTAGCCAAATGTACAATAATTTAATTATAACAAATAATATTTTCAAGTTTACTTTTTCTCTTTGTTGAAGCATTAATCAAAATTATCCATTCGTCTTCCTTACCCTTATATTATTTATATTGCCAATATAAAATGTTTGACCAGACGGAAACGAAGTAAATTTGGGTTTTATGAGACATGCAATACATTATTAATATATTCCTAGCACTCTGATACATCCTGTACGTTCTACTAGATACATAAAAAGAACAGTTCTTATTTATTGATTAAATTCCATTTTTAACGGAAAAACTGGAATAAATGAAATGTATCAGACTTTTAAGAGCACATGTAAAGGCAAATAGTAACGGTTACAATTGCTACTTTATATATTGTTTTACAGCCTTTTATGATTAAAACCACGAGAATTTAAAGAGATAATTAAAACTGTGAACGTTTATACCAATTCCGATGGTGATGTATGTGACCTATGTAACCCTAGGCGAGTATTCTTACTCTCTTAGGCCATATATGACACTAGATGTTATGATTATTTTTATCAAAGTATATAGATCGTGGAAGGAAAGTTGTAGAAAAACATGACTGACGTTCCAACCACTAATGCCAAGCATAGGATGCCTCAATGAATATTATAGAACCAGGCTAATTACCTTTAATATTTATCGTACCAAATTTCTGTATTTGAAACACAACATTACAACATAAGGTACAAATTAATACCAGTAAGCTTCCTCTCACATTCAAATCAATGTACTTAAATATATAAATGAAACAAGTTGTATTAAATTCTGTATATTTTAAAATAACATTTTAATGTACAGCTTTTACTGGGGAGTGCTAAGTCGAGGTTACTTCAAACAAATCGATTGCTGCAACTTTAAGCTTAGCCTTATAAGCTAAATATTCTCAGTTTGACACAATATGAGTAATACAAGATTTTGAAAGGGATCAGCTGATAGCCACCGACTGTTCATTTGTGATCGGGCTAGGCCAGTAGCTAATAATTCGTCTAAGGAGTTTTTGGCCTCATTTTGTATCAAAGACTACATTCACTCCCACACTTTAATTATACTCGATGAAATTCTACCTTACCCACATAATGATGACAGACAGCTTAAAAATTAGTAAGTATAGGATCAATAGTTTTTCCTATGTGATTGAAAACAAACAGCAATCGGGTGGTTCAGTCCCACACTGCCAATGACCATTAAAAGTTATATCAAAATCCTACCAATTGGCTGATATATAGGTCTTAGGGGTGAGATTTCGGCATATCTATTGTCCCCTGGAGCTTGATCCACATCTGAAATATGTTATGGATTACTGTGCTTTGGGAATTAAATGGATCGGTCACATCAGGATAACAGATATGAAGTATTAGAGTATTAGCAATAATTGACTTTAACTTTCAACAACTGAAATGGTCATTAGTAGTAAGATATAAAAATTTCTAGTCATGACAAACTTAGATATTTAAATATAGGGGAAAATAGTAATTTTAGTGTTGTTTTTTACAACGGACTAGCAGACTACCCCTCCTCCGTGCGGGGTTTACGTTGATTTATATTGTGCTTCTTGCATTCATTAATACAAAGAAATGGACGAAATAAGTTGTTTAAACCATTTGTAATAAGACCATGCTTATAAAAAAGAAATTTTCATAAAACATACTTACAAACAATACTTACAGCTTTGTTTGCCTTTGTGAAAAGGTGCAGGTTCCTTCCGCTTGAACACATGAGCGCAGAAGTACGTTGTGGTTAGGTTTGGTATGGTATTTATTTTAGAACTACGTAAGTTGTTGGTTTATTCCAAAAGCTGATAATGAAACTACTAAAAAAGATTAATTGTCAAATTGGTATTAAAAGGTAAAGAGAAATTAGGGCTTAGGAGCCCTCTGTAACATTTAACCTGGGGACCAACGGCTTTACGTGACTTCCGAACCACGGGAGCGGCAGGGAAAAATCTGTAAGTGGTCACATCAGGAATCGAACCCGGCCCAACAGCGTGGCAAGCCAGCGCCTTAGCCCCTTATCTACGGCCGCTCCAGTACGGTATTACCAGGATTTGCATTGATACTTCTCAGAGCCCCTGGGGCAGTGCTTTGAAGGAGATTAACAATAAAGATAGGCCTATAAGTTAACTACATACCCTAAGAATGTCCATTCAAAATTTCACCTGCATGGATTGTTTCAAATTACACAAAGCTTTCCCAAAAACCCAGATTTCCCAAAAGGCCCATATTGAAAGAGTTGAAGAGTACGGTATTGATTGTCTAATTAAGAATAAAATAAACAATACACATTTTTAAGACATGATAAATAACTAAGTTAACAGTCAAAGAATTCATATCCATGTAAATCTGATAAATCACACTTCTAATCTTACCAATTTTAAATATTTTTGTATACAAAATAATGAAGACGGATCATATGTGAGTAACTATAAAGACATCTGTTAATTGCAAGAAACCTACAAGATCTTGTTCGTGCAGATACTCTAAAGGGTACAGATTCAACTAGAACACAAAATGGGTGAAATCCAGACAGGTTTAAATCTAGTACAAACTTACTTTGTATTTGAAGTGTAAAGGTGAACCAGAAAGACCTTCGTTACAAGGCACAAATGATAAACTAATACATTTTTATTACCAATTTTATATCACTTTATGTAGAGGTCTCAGTGGTCCACTTCAAAGATTTACGATTGGTTATTTGGTCATGAGACGGAAAAGGCTATATATAATTCATATCACTGTTATTGAAGAGGAAACTACATGGTATCCTACTTATGAATCAAGATTATGTCATATTTCATTTACCTTTAGATGGATATATATACCTCAAAACCTTGCATTTATTTATGAAATTCATTAAAAATATAACTTTCATTTAGTTTATAAATTGTATGGATAGTAACTGAAAAAATCTTAAAAATATGAAAATGCAATTCAATAGAAAACAATTTCGTTTGAAGTACTTCAATTATACTTTACGGAACTTTTAAACTGTGTGAACTAAAGTAAGACTAACTCGTGTGAGATTAGTTATTTACTTATAGAATATTTTTTATTGTTTCCCTTTAGGAATAATTTTTCTTAGAAATCATCCAGTACATTAGATTAGATTACATTTTGTATTAGATTAAAATATCAAACTTAATTTAATATTTCATATTAAAAAAGATTATACAAATTTTATAAAATGGACAGTTAGTTACAATTTACCGAACATGTTCAAACTAACATTTTCTTTTAGTTTTTGACAGTGAATATTGCAAGGACCTCTTAGAACAATCACTTTGAATTGTTCTAAGAAAAATTATGTATATCGTACAATGTTGGAAAACATAATAAGTATTACAAAGGATTGTTTATACTAAGGTCTAACAGTTTTTTATGTTTTACTTGTGTGTGTAATAATTAGCCTCATAGCTTCTTACTACAATTATGTATATCGTACAATGTTGGAAAACATAATAAGTATTACAAAGGACTGTTTATACTAAGGTCTAACTGTTTTTTATGTTTTAGTTGTGAGTGTAATAATTAGCCTTATAGCTTCTTACTACAATTATGTATATCGTACAATGTTGGAAAACATAATAAGTATTACAAAGGACTGTTTATACTAAGGTCTAACTGTTTTTTATGTTTTAGTTGTGTGTGTAATAATTAGCCTCATAGCTTCTTACTACAATTATGTATATCGTACAATGTTGGAAAACATAATAAGTATTACAAAGGACTGTTTATACTAAGGTGTAACTGTTTTTTATGTTTTAGTTGTGAGTGTAATAATTAGCCTCATAGCTTCTTACTACAATTATGTATATCGTACAATGTTGGAAAACATAATAAGTATTACAAAGGACTGTTTATACTAAGGTTTAACTGTTTTTTATGTTTTAGTTGTGTGTGTAATAATTAGCCTCATAGCTTCTTACTACAATTATGTATATCGTACAATGTTGGAAAACATAATAAGTATTACAAAGGACTGTTTATACTAAGGTCTAACTGTTTTTTATGTTTTAGTTGTGTGTGTAATAATTAGCCTCATAGCTTCTTACTACAATTATGTATATCGTACAATGTTGGAAAACATAATAAGTATTACAAAGGACTGTTTATACTAAGGTCTAACTGTTTTTTATGTTTTAGTTGTGTGTGTAATAATTAGCCTCATAGCTTCTTACTACAATTATGTATATCGTACAATGTTGGAAAACATAATAAGTATTAAAAAGGACTGTTTATACTAAGGTCTAACTGTTTTTTATGTTTTAGTTGTGTGTGTAATAATTAGCCTCATAGCTTCTTACTACAATTATGTATATCGTACAATGTTGGAAAACATATTAAGTATTACAAAGGACTGTTTATACTAAGGTCTAACTGTTTTTTATATTTTAGTTGTGTGTGTAATAATTAGCCTCATAGCTTCTTACTACAATTATGTATATCGTACAATGTTAGAAAACATAATAAGTATTACAAAGGACTGTTTATACTAAGGTCTAACTGTATTTTATGTTTTAGTTGTGTGTGTAATAATTAGCCTCATAGCTTCTTACTACAATTATGTATATCGTACAATGTTAGAAAACATATTAAGTATTACAAAGGACTGTTTATACTAAGGTCTAACTGTTTTTATGTTTTAGTTCTGTGTGTAATAATTAGCCTCATAGCTTCTTACTACAATTATGTATATCGTACAATGTTGGAAAACATAATAAGTATTACAAATGACTGTTTATACTAAGGTCTAACTGTTTTTTATGTTTTAGTTGTGTGTGTAATAATTAGCCTCATAGCTTCTTACTACAATTATGTATATCGTACAATGTTGGAAAACATATTAAGTATTACAAAGGACTGTTTATACTAAGGTCTAACTGTTTTTTATGTTTTAGTTGTGTGTGTAATAATTAGCCTAATAGCTTCTTACTACAATTATGTATATCGTACAATGTTAGAAAACATATTAAGTATTACAAAGGACTGTTTATACTAAGGTCTAACTGTTTTTTATGTTTTAGTTGTGTGTGTAATAATTAGCCTCATAGCTTCTTACTACAATTATGTATATCGTACAATGTTAGAAAACATAATAAGTATTACAAAGGACTGTTTATACTAAGGTCTAACTGTTTTTTATGTTTTAGTTGTGTGTGTAATAATTAGCCTCATAGTTTCTTACTACAATTATGTATATCGTACAATGTTAGAAAACATATTAAGTATTACAAAGGACTGTTTATACTAAGGTCTAACTGTTTTTTATGTTTTAGTTGTGTGTGTAATAATTAGCCTCATAGCTTCTTACTACAATTATGTATATCGTACAATGTTAGAAAACATATTAAGTATTACAAAGGACTGTTTATACTAAGGTCTAACTGTTTTTTATGTTTTATTTGTGTGTGTAATAATTAGCCTCATAGCTTCTTCCTACAATTATGTATATCGTACAATGTTAGAAAACATAATAAGTATTACAAAGGACTGTTTATACTAAGGTCTAACTGTTTTTTATGTTTTAGTTGTGTGTGTAATAATTAGCCTCATAGCTTCTTACTACAATTATGTATATCGTACAATGTTGGAAAACATATTAAGTATTACAAAGGACTGTTTATACTAAGGTCTAACTGTTTTTTATGTTTTAGTTGTGTGTGTAATAATTAGCCTCATAGCTTCTTACTACAATTATGTATATCGTACAATGTTAGAAAACATAATAAGTATTACAAAGGACTGTTTATACTAAGGTCTAACTGTTTTTTATGTTTTAGTTGTGTGTGTAGTAATTAGCCTCATAGCTTCTTACTACAATTATGTATATCGTACAATGTTAGAAAACATAATAAGTATTACAAAGGACTGTTTATACTAAGGTCTAACTGTTTTTTATGTTTTAGTTGTGTGTGTAATAATTAGCCTCATAGCTTCTTACTACAATTATGTATATCGTACAATGTTAGAAAACATATTAAGTATTACAAAGGACTGTTTATACTAAGGTCTAACTGTTTTTTATGTTTTAGTTGTGTGTGTAATAATTAGCCTCATAGCTTCTTACTACAATTATGTATATCGTACAATGTTAGAAAACATATTAAGTATTACAAAGGACTGTTTATACTAAGGTCTAACTGTTTTTTATGTTTTAGTTGTGTGTGTAATAATTAGCCTCATAGCTTCTTACTACAATTATGTATATCGTACAATGTTAGAAAACATAATAAGTATTACAAAGGACTGTTTATACTAAGGTCTAACTGTTTTTTATGTTTTAGTTGTGTGTGTAATAATTAGCCTCATAGCTTCTTACTACAATTATGTATATCGTACAATGTTGGAAAACATATTAAGTATTACAAAGGACTGTTTATACTAAGGTCTAACTGTTTTTTATGTTTTAGTTGTGTGTGTAATAATTAGCCTCATAGCTTCTTACTACAATTATGTATATCGTACAATGTTGGAAAACATAATGAGTATTACAAAGGACTGTTTATACTAAGGTCTGACTGTTTTTTATGTTTTAGTTGTGTGTGTAATAATTAGCCTCATAGCTTCTTACTACAATTATGTATATCGTACAATGTTGGAAAACATAATGAGTATTACAAAGGACTGTTTATACTAAGGTCTAGCTGTTTTTTATGTTTTAGTTGTGTGTGTAATAATTAGCCTCATAGCTTCTTACTACAATTATGTATATCGTACAATGTTAGAAAACATAATGAGTATTACAAAGGACTGTTTATACTAAGGTCTAACTGTTTTTTATGTTTTAGTTGTGTGTGTAATAATGAGCCTCATAGCTTCTTACTACAATTATGTATATCGTACAATGTTGGAAAACATAATAAGTATTACAAAGGACTGTTTATACTAAGGTCTAACGGTTTTTTATGTTTTAGTTCTGTGTGTAATAATTAGCCTCATAGCTTCTTACTACAATTATGTATATCGTACAATGTTGTAAAACATAATAAGTATTACAAAGGACTGTTTATACTAAGGTCTAACGGTTTTTTATGTTTTAGTTCTGTGTGTAATAATTAGCCTCATAGCTTCTTACTACAATTATGTATATCGTAAAATGTTGGAAAACATAATAAGTATTACAAAGGACTGTTTATACTAAGGTTTAACTGTTTTTTATGTTTTAGTTGTGTGTGTAATAATTAGCCTCATAGCTTCTTACTACAATTATGTATATCGTACAATGTTGGAAAACATAATAAGTATTACAAAGGACTGTTTATACTAAGGTCTAACGGTTTTTTATGTTTTAGTTCTGTGTGTAATAATTAGCCTCATAGCTTCTTACTACAATTATGTATCGTACAATGTTGGAAAACATAATAAGTATTACAAAGGACTGTTTATACTAAGGTCTAACGGTTTTTTATGTTTTAGTTCTGTGTGTAATAATTAGCCTCATAGCTTCTTACTACAATTATGTATATCGTACAATGTTGGAAAACATAATAAGTATTACAAAGGACTGTTTATACTAAGGTCTAACGGTTTTTTATGTTTTAGTTGTGTGTGTAATAATTAGCCTCATAGCTTCTTACTACAATTATGTATATCGTACAATGTTGGAAAACATAATAAGTATTACAAAGGACTGTTTATACTAAGGTCTAACGGTTTTTTATGTTTTAGTTCTGTGTGTAATAATTAGCCTCATAGCTTCTTACTACAATTATGTATATCGTACAATGTTGGAAAACATAATAAGTATTACAAAGGACTGTTTATACTAAGGTCTAACTGTTTTTTATGTTTTAGTTCTGTGTGTAATAATTAGCCTCATAGCTTCTTACTACAATTATGTATATCGTACAATGTTGGAAAACATAATAAGTATTACAAAGAACTGTTTATACTATGGTCTAACTGTTTTTTATGTTTTAGTTCTGTGTGTAATAATTAGCCTCATAGCTTCTTACTACAATTATGTATATCGTACAATGTTGGAAAACATAATAAGTATTACAAAGGACTGTTTATACTAAGGTCTAACGGTTTTTTATATTTTAGTTCTGTGTGTAATAATTAGCCTCATAGTTTCTTACTACAATTAAGTCTCATCAAACTAACTTTGTTCAACGTTTACTCTTTTTATACTATGAAAGACGATGATACCACGTTCAAACAAGTTTCTAATTACGAACGACAGGCGCTAAGAAGATGATTGCGGCCCTCTCTAACCATCCACGTCGACAAGTCATGGCCAGAGGTAAATGACCTTAAGATTCTCGTTATCTCGTTCTTATTCATAGGATATTGTACCACAGATGTATGTGGGTATATAAAATCAAACCTTATTACTGCCTATTAAATGTGTATTCTAATCTTATTTTTGAATCAAGGTATTTAAAAAAAGGGCTGCCTCCTTTCTTCAAAGTTCTGAATTTTAAAACCTTTATCCCTTCATTAGTCTACCAATTAATGACTGTATTGATTCTGAAAATTGTTCCCTATTTGAACTATAGAATGTATTCACTTGTTAGCGTCAACTTACTATGCATTGCAGATAAATATTTTCAGCTACTGTATTTAGAAGTGACTTTTTAAAATGTTTTACACGACAAAAATATATGACGAATTTATACCTATTCATCTTTGGCTAACTATACAATTGAGCATATCTTAGCTTTTTGACACTGTTGATAATTTTTCCTTCCTGACCAATAGACGTTTCTTCAATTGTAGTTAGCCTACTAGCTAAATCATCTATCTGAGAGAGCAAGGACGTATCACTGCGCTGTAGTCACAAACACTAAAGAAGGAACTAGTTTAAGTGCGTATAACAATTTATAACGTAACATTCCCAAATGTTGAAACGGATGTTGGCTTTTCCCTACTATTTTTATTGTTTGTATATTCTAATACCGTTTACAGTAAAAATCCATAAACATAATACGGTAGAGAAAGGTCAGACACAAAGTCAACACTTTCATCGGATTAAATCAGAGATATTATATCCTAATGAGACTTTTACCAACTTTATGACTCCTCAGCTTGATCTTTTACTGCAATATTAAGAGTACGAACCAACTATTAAAAAAAAAAACCAAATAAAAAAAAACCTTCCAAAAATTGTATGATAAAAGGTAGTAGGGTTTCCCCCGTATCACGATATATTATAATGCTATTTATGTGTGATTTCATGTATATTAAACTTGTTATTTATGTTTTAATTATGAGTCGTATTTAAGTTTCCACATATATATGCCAACAATACTAGTTTATTTGTGTTCTCTTAGTTAATCACTAAAAGCAATTATGTAATATATTAGTGTATTACTGATTGTGCGTAATCACGCAACAAGCACATAAACAGACACGAACGCATTAACGCGAATCCCTCACCCTCGCCAACTAACTGACTGTCAAACATAACGTGCATCCCTCACCCTCACCACCTAACCTACTGACACATTACGCGTATCCCTCACCCTCGCCAACTAACTGATTGTCACACATAACGCGCATCCCTCACCCTCACCAACTAGCTGACTGTCACACATAACGCGCATCCCTCACCAACTACCTGACTGTCACACATAACGCGCATCCCTCACCAACTACCTGACTGTCACACATAACGCGCATCCCTCACCAACTACCTGACTGTCACACATTACGCGCATCCCTCACCCTCACCAACTACCTAACTATCACACATTACGCACATCCCTCACCCTCGCCAACTTACTGACTGTCACACGTACTTGTTCTTGTTTTTCTTAAATAAACATAAGAATATTATTTCCTTCATAAACTAGAAAGTAGTTTGCTCAATCGTTTTAAACTAAGGGATGGATCAAAATCGATCCATAAATGTTGAGGGACTTGCCTGACTAAAACGCCGTTGTGTGTGTATGGGTTAGTCAATATCACTGTACTTGTAAGGGTGGGTGGGCGGGTCAACGCCATTGTATGTGTATGGGTGAGTCAATATCACTGTACGTGTAGGGGTGGGCGGGTGGGTCAACGCCATTGTATGTGTATGGGTGAGTCAATATCACTGAACGTGTAGGGGTGGGCGGGTTAGGTTAGGTACGTACAGTGGTATTGACCCACCCACCCACACATGCACTTACAGTGGTATTGACCCACCCACCTACACATGCACTTACAGTGGTATTACAAAAGAACACTATTATTTCTTTTAATCATCATTAAAATATTTTGTAAATTAACTGAATCACGTGTACTAAGAAGGAATTCATTAGATATTCCGGTGTCTTGTTCTGTTATTCACGTGTTATTACGTGAGATACATATAACTTGTTCAGTCACGTACAACATTGCAGAATACAACGATGACCTACCTACAATGATACAATAATAAACAAGTGTATAATTGAAATATAGTTTCTAGCCTTAGTTTAACTGAACAACAATTATTGCTACACGTCATGTGTATTCTATGAAGTAAAAACTGTAACAGTACCTAGACATACATTTTTTATAAAACTTGTTATTTACTGAAAAGTACTTTAAAATATAAAAACTTATACGGTAAATGTCCTAGTTTTTAAAATTATACTACTAATTTCACAAAAAAATTTATTGACTTCAACTTACTATAACTGAAACTCAGCATTTTACCAAAAAACTTTATTAGAAACTCAGTTTCTGTACACTTCCATATTCTTAAGCTGAAGACATTTTATTTAAGTTGGCCCTGCCTCCGACTACGACACAGACAAGAGCTTTAATGAAGTTGTACGAATCAAGTTCCAGAGCGAGCTGGATTCAAATTCTCTAACCCTGCCTCTGAACCTTGCAATTGTACACAAATGGTACACAACTTTGTTAGTATACGAAACTTGGAAATATCAGGTCTAAATTAGTTAAAATGGCAAGATTGTTTGTGATTACCTGTTTGAATTTGTCTAGATAATGTAGAATGTATATTTTTCTTGTAAAATACATAATATATGATTAATTTTTATAAGAAATAGATAACATTGTATATAAGAAACGTTTATACAAATGAATTATTTAACACTCTACAGCCATTATGATAAGTCAATTATGTTAGCCTCTTTTTGTTAGATAACATCCAACTGAACATAAGGAAATTAGATAGCATCCAATATTTGGAGGAATATATGCCTACATTATAGCAACATTCAGTTGCATCTCTCGTACATGATGCATTACCACTAGTAGCCTACTCAAAAAGCAATAAAACAGTATTGCACTCCTACATTTTTTCTGTTCATAGGTGAAAGAGAATAAATATTATTGTAAAATATCATCACACAGTGATAATTTTACTGAGAGAAAACCGAAAAAAGAATGTTTTAAATTTAGGAAATGTATCTTCACATACAAACTTGAAGTGACAGACCGAGTCTGGGTGGATCACGCACAGGTATAATAAGTCAGTTAGTCATAAGTCAATTGATCACAAGCCACCAATTGGAAGCACAGGCCATAAGTCAATTGGTGGCTCCAGTCAAGAGTGGCCCACAGTCACGCGTGCTACGCAGGGTGGGTCGGTTCTTATTATGTATTTCCTTGGATGTGTATATTATGATAATGACGTTAGTCAATATATTTATACTAATAATTAGTATAAATATATGTTTTTGTTTTGCAAAAATGTATGTTTGCAAAACAAATATAAATATATATATTTGTTATTGACGTATTACGATTTATTTATATTATTTAAACACATAGTTATACTTACTTAGACACCAAATGAATACGGTAAGGGCTGGATTGATTAAACACATTAAATAACAGTCATGACTATGACAATTTAAGTGCTCCTAGATTATCTACTAAACATTCCAACTGTGTGTAGGCAATATACAGGCAGATTTCGTCAAAGGAAGTGACGTGGTCATAAAATACCACTACCAATGTATAAAATATATGTAATCAGATATGTATTAATTTATCTCGTTCATATATTTATTTAGGGTAACGTACTACATTAATGTATAAGTAGTAGTGTAAATAAATATATTGATATACTTTTATTTTATTTAAATTTTGGTACGAACAATGTTTCTTAAAATATTTGAGCAAGAGTAAATCAAATAGCACTTAAAAATTTGTAATATAAAAATACTTTGAAGAATATATTTAGTACTTAACAACAGAGAGCTTGACCTAGAGTTAACAGCACTGTCTTAACTTTCTACAGGAGTAGGTTTGTGGAGGAGCGCCACAGGCTTATCATTTGTCAAGAAAGTTTGCCTCAAAGCAACCTCAAATGTTCCAGTAATGGTTTCACTTAGAAGTATTACTGAGTGGCATATAACATCACGCATGGCTATTATATAACACCATGCGTGGGTACAATATAACACCATTCATGAGTATAATATAAAATCATATTTTTGTATAATATAACACTATATGTTGGTATAATATAACACCATGCGTGTGTATAATATAACATAATACTTGAGTATAATATAACACCATACGTGAGTGTAATATAACAATATACGTTGGTATAATATAACTCCATGCGTGTGTATAATATAACATAATACTTGAGTATGATATAACACCATACGTGAGTGTAATATAACAATATACGTTGGTATAATATAACTCCATGCGTGTGTATAATATAACATAATACTTGAGTATGATATAACACCATACGTGAGTGTAATATAACAATATACGTTGGTATAATATAACTCCATGCGTGGGTAATATAACATAATACTTGAGTATGATATAACACCATACGTGAGTGTAATATAACAATATACGTTGGTATAATATAACTCCATGCGTGGGTATAACATAACACCATGCGTGGGTATAACATAACATCATACTTGAGTATAATATAACACTATACGTTGGTATAATATAACTCCATGCGTGGGTAATATAACATCATACTTGAGTATAACATAACACCATGCGTGGGTATAACATAACATCATACTTGAGTATAATATAACACTATACGTTGGTATAATATAACTCCATGCGTGGGTATAATATAACACCATGCGTGGGTATAATATAACACCATGCGTGGGTATAACATAACACCATGCGTGGGTATAACATAACATCATACTTGAGTATAATATAACACTATACGTTGGTATAATATAACTCCATGCGTGGGTATAATATAACACCATGCGTGGGTATAATATAACACTTTGCGTGGGTATAATATAACACCATGCGTGGGTATATATAACACTTTGCGTGGGTATAATATAACACCATGCGTGGGTATAATATAACACCATGCGTGGGTATAATATAACACCATGCGTGGGTATAATATAACACTTTGCGTGGGTATAATATAACACCATACGTGGGTATAATATAACACCATGCGTGGGTATAATATAACACCATGCGTGGGTATAATAT
This sequence comes from Stictocephala bisonia, assembly GCA_035578905.1. Taxonomy (NCBI): domain Eukaryota; kingdom Metazoa; phylum Arthropoda; class Insecta; order Hemiptera; family Membracidae; genus Stictocephala; species Stictocephala bisonia. The sequence goes on along the minus strand of JAQJVL010001013.1, from coordinate 90,576 downwards.
AACACCAAGCGTGGGTATAATATAACACCATGCGTGGGTATAATATAACTCCATGCGTGGGTATAATATAACACCATGCGTGGGTATAATATAACACCATGCGTGGGTATAATATAACACCATGCGTGGGTATAATATGACACTTTGCGTGGGTATAATATAACACCATGCGTGGGTATAATATAACACTTTGCGTGGGTATAATATAACTCCATGCGTGGGTATAATATAACTCCATGCGTGGGTATAATATAACACCATGCGTGGGTATAATATAACACTTTGCGTGGGTATAATATAACTCCATGCGTGGGTATAATATAACTCCATGCGTGGGTATAATATAACACCATGCGTGGGTATAATATAACACTTTGCGTGGGTATAATATAACACTTTGCGTGGGTATAATATAACTCCATGCGTGGGTATAATATAACTCCATGCGTGGGTATAATATAACACCATGCGTGGGTATAATATAACACTTTGCGTGGGTATAATATAACTCCATGCGTGGGTATAATATAACTCCATGCGTGGGTATAATATAACACCATGCGTGGGTATAATATAACACCATGCGTGGGTATAATATGACACTTTGCGTGGGTATAATATAACACCATGCGTGGGTATAATATAACACTTTGCGTGGGTATAATATAACTCCATGCGTGGGTATAATATAACTCCATGCGTGGGTATAATATAACACCATGCGTGGGTATAATATAACACTTTGCGTGGGTATAATATAACTCCATGCGTGGGTATAATTTAACTCCATGCGTGGGTATAATATAACACCATGCGTGGGTATAATATAACACTTTGCGTGGGTATAATATAACACTTTGCGTGGGTATAATATAACACTTTGCGTGGGTATAATATAAATGATTACTTTAGCGTTACATTTTGAATCCTGTTTCCATATGTAACTGTAAAGTAACTGACAATACTAAGTATTTTTAACTCGATACCAGTTATTGGCATAAGCACAAATATAGTAATTACCTACTATTGGTCACATCTCATTTACATAGTTGAATAAATTACTAATTGTTTATCTACACAACAAATAGAATTGTTTTCTACCTATTGGAGTTACTTAATAGAACAATATGATAAGTCATGACTGTAGTAGGCCTATGATTGTTTTCGTAATTTAGTTTTTATTTGTACATAATAGATACATTTTTGGTCAAAACAAAATTATAATCTGGAGAGATCTGTAGTGAGGTAAAGTCTTGTTACAAAATTATACTATTTATCTATGCCATTTTATATTCTTTATTGCGAGCAGTTCTGCTTTCCGGATATCAGAGTGACATTCAACCTAAAATTTTCAACATGACAGGTTTCCATTTAATCAGGTCGATGAGCAATGGGGTTACTGAGGCGCACAATCCCAGTAAAGCATATGTGACAACGCCATGTTTATATCTCTGACGTATGACATTTTCTACATATCTTCTCTTAAAACCTGGTTCTCCAGTAATTTTTATTAGTTACTCAAAATTGGAAAGTAAACTTTATTTTTAAAAAACGTAATTTATCTATAAATGCCTTTAAAACTCGATTTTTAGTGTTGTCAACTAAATTTATTATTTGTATTACGACAATAATAATTATTTTTACCTTAAAGCATGATTAAAGTTAGTATTAGTGAAAATTTCACAAAACTGATAGTAACAATCCTGTTAATGCATAATAACCTTATAAGAAAGTTTTAATGAAGCCAAACATAACTTTCCATCTTTTTAAAAATAGTCATGATTTAAATAAATAAAGCCAAACTAAAAAAATGATTATTGTAACTTAAATTACCTGCAATTTATATTTAAATGTAATATGTTATTTTTAGAGTTTCACTATTAGTTTTGTTGGAACAAGATAGGCGTATTAATCAAAAGTTTTATAAAAATATGTAGAATCTGCAGTTAAAGAACTACCAAATGGTTTTAGTAGTCAAAAAGGATTATTTAATGATCACATACATTAGGATGTGTTATAAGTATAAGCTTACAGTATACTATACAATAATAACTAAATAAAAAGTGTTAAAATATCTGAATACAACCTTGCACATTAATTTTAAGAGAGGCCCCCATTACTCTGAATATAAAGAAGAAGGACCAGTTACAACTGAACTAACTAAGAGGATATGTAAGATCATATAGTAAAATACTATAAGACGATGAATAATTTAATTACACTTACACAACTAGACATTATTGAAACTCACATAATGTCTTTTTAAGTCCGAGACAGTTGAAAAGAAAGTGTCAGCTGTTTGTAATGCGGCAGCAGCGAAAGAGACTGGAATTCATTATCAGCTGGGATTGTCTTTCGGTGTTGTTTACTGTTAATTTTAGTAAATTTATAAAAAAAGAAGTTAAAAATTCAAAATTAATGCTGAACCTTAACCACAATAGATAGAGACTTGAAATGTTTAACGGTACATCATTTTAGGGTCTAGGTGCGTGCTGAGAAAGGATTGATTGACATTTTAATATTGAGGAGCAAAAATCGTGAGTTTGTAAAAGTTTTACACCCCGAAATACATAGAGGCCGATCTAAAAATCAACGTACAGCGTAAACCATTAAAGATAGCTACTTGAAATTTTTACAGTATGTTCGTTTTGTGATCTAAGAGCGAGCTAAGTAAGGATTTTTTGAAATTCCATTATCAAGGGGTAGAAATAGCCCCTAAAATCTTCATAGAGACCAATATAAAAATCAATGAACAGCGTAAACCGTAAAATATAGATACTAGACATTTTTACAGTACCATCTTTTTATGGTCTTAGTGTGTGATAAGGACAGTTTTTTTGTAATTCCATTTCTGAGGGGTAGTAACTTCTCTCCAAACGTTCTATTTTTCCATAAGAATAACATTGGCATTCATTTAATTTATTAATTTATTTTAAACAGATGATAAAAACTATAAATATGACTCAAATATATTTCATAATATGTGATTAATTAATGCTTACAGTATTTTTATTTGTTGACAAAATAGTTTAATTTAAATTGTTTTTAGTTGTACGTAAATCATTCTTTCTGTAGTTTGTGTAGTTAAAGTTAACGTGTACATACAGTATTAATTCCCTGGAAGAGAGGTTTCATCATTTTTATATTTTTAAAACTCACATTCTTTTTACTTGCCTTTTTCAAGACATGGTTGAAGCTGTGAATATGGTCGTAGATGTTAATGGCCAGGATGTTCCTCACCGTGTGATAGGGGTTCGTGGGGATGGTTCATGTCTATTTTGTTCCTTGTCTCACACTGCACATGGTTTACTGTCTCGAGCTTCTGAGGTACGAGTGGCTATAGTAAATCAAGTGTCTAACAACTACAGGAGTTCAAACCGTTCACTAAGAATTGTGTAGGCCAACAATACTCCAATAAGCTACAATACATATTTAAAATGTCCAAATGTGAGACTTACTGTACTCTTTGTGAGCTCAAGGCGGCGGAAAACTGTTTCCAATTCGAGTTTTAATGTGTTGTGGTGGCAAAATTCTGGCTAAGTATGGAGAGACTATGAGTAGTTACAGAATATAAAGTTATATTTGGTTAAGAAAGGGCGTATGGCATATCAAATCCACAATATCTAAATAACGTATTACATCCATAACTCCTCCGGTTCAATAAAAATACGACTGTTTTAATAGATACAGCCACTTCTAAGATATTTATTTTAGGTAATATTATACTGCAATTAATAATGTTACATAAAATACATAGTGTATGTTTATATTAATTGTAAGGTATGATGTATTAAAAAATCTTAATTAACTATTTTTTAAATCTTGAACTGTTTTATTAAAGTAGTACAAATTAATAAAATTGTTAAACCTGTACGTAACAGTACTAAGGCTTCAAGAGATTACAGTCCAATAAGGGGCTGCATCGTAATGTGGGGCATGCAAGGTTCTCTTCCCCCTCCCCTATATGTTGACGTCTTTTACTATTGTGTTACATAGAATTTATAAAATAGGTGTCAGTTGACGTTGATTTAGTAAACAGTCAGCATAGGAATTATCTATACCATATTTTTTACATCTCAATTATATTTTTTCAGTTCTTTGCTTTCTTACCAGATATTTATTTATTTGAATGTACAATATTGTATGTTTGACTATTTATATGTTATCTAAAGCCCTGTACATTTATGTACAGTTTTACTTACTTTTATTTTTCACGTATTTATACAGCTCTTCATCCCGAGTATCCACGTCTTCTGTCAGACACTCGCCGACTTGAAGTCCACTCGTCACCAACTTCGTCTTGGCCGCCCTCATGTCCTATTCCATGGTGGAACCCATTTAAAAACTTGTTTTGGGAGTCGGTTGTAAATTTGTAATGAATAAAATACACAGCGAGATAAAATAACATAAATCTTCGTTTCCTCCTCTTGTTAATGTCAGTAAAATTTTCAAAGTATGTGATTTCCTATTCAATATAATGTAAAACGGATCCTGTCAACCTCCACCTCTAATGCCAGACATCGTGGACCCCCCCCCCATGACTACGTCAGATACCAGTGACTATTTAGGTTGAGCAGGAAAACACTCCAGGCACAACTGGACTCGAACTGACGATTACCGGCTTCTTTTATGTCTTGTGCTTAGTGAAATTCAAAAGTGCCAGACACAATAAATTTAATAACCACAAGAAATCTACTGGCATCGGTTTCAATCATAGGCTGATTCTGATTTCTGCCCCAGAGGCTCCTAGACGTTCCGCGTTATCGTGTTCCAGTAGAAAAACAATGTGGAACCATTATCAACTTCTAGCACAAAGTGGGGTATGAAACGACAGGTGTTTGCCTCCTAAATCACAATATACCATTACATTTAGGAAGAGGCAACATTTAAGGGATATGCCCCCCCCCCCCCGAATAATAATATGCTGAAAAACCCAAAATTGGATATCTAATACACCTAAGTGGGTTATGAAATTAAAGGTATTCGTCTCTTAGTTATTAATATAACACCAGCTTTCAGAAAGGACTATGTTTATGTGCACCACTGCCCCAAAAACCAACACTCGTTGTCATACTGCTTAGGAATCTTGGTAGGGCTGCAGGCCGACCTTTCTCACGAGGTGACATGCCGAGATCCATAGATGACTAGCAGTGTGCCTTGGTGAGGCCGTAGACCGACCTTTCTCACAAGGTGACATGCCGAGATCCACAAATGGGACTAGCAGTGTACCTTGGTGAGGCCGCAAGAGGTAGGAGGCTAAAGGTAAACGTGGAAGTCCTCCGAAATGAAATTTATCAATTACTGTTTCACGATTTTGATAACTAATGTTGATTTCACAAAGCACTTTTAGTTAGTTATGATATCAAAAGTTGTGCTTACAAGAAGTAAGTAAATAAATAAAATAGTGTTTAAAATAAACTCGTGTGATAAAATATGTTATCATAATTATATTAAACTAGCTGTACCCACCCTTTTCACCAGTCAAAATATTGAGTTTGATTATATAATCGAAATATGCAGAAAATGTTCAGTTCACACTACATATATCCAATTTAAAACAGCTGATGTTATGTATAGTTTACTACTGTATTGCAGTGTGTGACTGTACTCAATTATTTTTAAAATTTTAGCCTTCCACAATTTTATTTAACTTCTTTTTATTTAACAGCTATTAGGCAAATCAATCAATTAATATAGCTCCATAAAAATACCATGGGAATTTTGGAGGACAGTTGGACGTAGTCCCAAAGTCTGAAAGGAAAATCCATTATTAGTGATTCTCTAGGGGCCAAGATAAACCTATGTACAACATTTTAAGTCTATTGGACGAATAGTTTTGGAGAAATCGTTTTGGAGGTAAATGGCTTATTTTATACCTGTATTAAGATTTGTACTATGTCTTAACTCTAGTACATTCTTTCCATTTTTCTTTCCATGATTACCCACCCACCCACCCATACATGTACAGTGGTACTGACCCACTCACTCACCCATACACATACAGTGGTACTGACCCTCGCTCCCGCCCATACACGTACAGTGGTACTGACCCACCCGCCCACCCGTACACATACAGTGGTACTGACCCACCCGCCCACCCATACACGTACAGTGGTACTGACCCACCCACCCACCCATACACGTACAGTGGTACTGACCCACCCATACACGTACAGTGGTACTGTACAAACTATACAACATTAAAAACACTGTTTAAGCTGTCAAAAATTTTTTAAATCTAACTTAAATTCACTAAAAGAAACGTAACAGTTTTACTAAAACTTTGATAACTATTAGGATTTTGATAAGGTTTGAAAAAACAGTAAATTTATATTAAATTACAAGTTTTTAATATAATATAATCATATTCAGTATTATTATTATCATTTTTTCTACTTATTAAATATTTTTTTCAATTATTATTTATATTATTGTAGTTGTTTAGATACTACTTATTAACACGATTGATAATATCATAAAAAATGATGAAGGGTACTTTTTTATACTAGAATACATTCCGTGGAATAACATGCATTTATTCAATTATACGATAATCTATTGGACAATAAACTTACTGAAACTAGTAGACCTTGCACGTCAGTCAATTATCAACGTCAATGACAGGAGTTCGATATGTATCATATGTGTTGATGGCATTATGATAGGCACGTGTCAGTATGTATCAGATGTGTATTGTTGTGCCTGAGGCATTGTTATATGTAATGACATAATATCCAACCAACCAGGCCCATTACGTCTTTAACAGAGTGACCTGTACATTTCAATTGAGTAAACTATGACAAATTTTTGTTCATTTAAAAAGGAAGAACATTTAAGATCACAACCACAATTACTATATTAAGCCTATTTTTTATATAGACATACGCTACGATAGATGGTATAATCGGAGCTGGTTGTGAAAATGCTTTATATGCTATTGGACAAATATTATTAAATACACACAGTAGACCATAAACTGAGAGAGAGGAAGATAAATCTAATGATTGGTTTCATTTCCGGCCCAAGAAGGTTCAAGTCAGGTGGAAAGTAATTTAATTACAGCAATAAACTTGATTGTGGCTGGAAGCATCTCCAGCATTTCTGGAACCACAGTTGTGGCTTTTCTGTCCTTCATTAGCTACATTATAGTATATTCCTTTCATATATTATATTTTTATTCATTAGAAATTATATTAAAATAAATAATATTCATCCAGTTATTTGTCCCTTTACAATTTCAATTGCAATAGAACTTTTATAACTATCGGTTTTCGGCCATTTGGACCGTACAGCTATTATATATTTGGAATTACTGTTATTTTATATTCACAGAAAAACTTTTATTTTCTTAATATCGAAACAAACATAAGATTAGGAAAAAGGTTCAAGATTCGATTTTATTCATACAGTGCATCAAATAAACAAAAATTGGGTATGTAATCACCTCATAGTCTGAAGTTCAAACGGTAATGGCGCTTGGCCGATAGTTCGATTTCTAATCAGTGCTTTAATTAAAGACAGTAAAATCCTATCGAGAGGGGAAAATATGGAAGGGTAAGAAGTAATGTTTCGTTCTTTGATTTAGTACAATATGTCTCGACATCTAAATCAACAGTGTTTTTAAGTGTTTTTAACACTGACAATATAATATCAAGTAAGAAAAATAACACACTTTTGGCGGACTGAATGCTTTGCTTCTTTAGATGTATTGAAATAACATATATCCTGGGACTATTACACTATTTATCTACCCAGAATAACAAAATCATAAGATTTACTGTTTTGTCTCTACACTGATTCTAACTTATTGGAGATAGAATAAAAATCATGTGTAAATAAAACTAAAAGCTCATGAGTTATATCAACAATGGTTTTTTTTTTTTTTTTTTTTGGAGGGGGGTTAGATCAATGAAGCAATACGCAACAAGAGCTTCATTTCATTAAAAACGATAATCACGCAATATATTTTGTAGGTCAATTAAGTTAATCTAATATATTTGTTATATTGGTAAATATTGTCGTTTATCAATCAATATCATAGTATTATTTTAAGGTAAAATACTTAAACTTCACTATATATTTTTTCCAAGATGAAAAAAAAATTTAATTGTAATATTATAAGTTCTTGGAGACTACAAGTTAATCAAGTGTCACGAAATACATTAAGACAATAATATTTAAAAAGTTCATTCGTTTACTTTATAATTTAAAAAAATGAGCTTTAGCTAAATTTTTTATGGAATGAATTAAATTTACTGTCGGTTCAATTGTTGGTAAAACATTCATTAACTTACTCTTATATTTAGAAAGTATACCGTTGACCTCACACTGAAAACTCAACTTAGAGCTTGTTCAACTGTTAGTGAGTCAGTAGTATAGTTCTATATACAGACTGTGAAACCCCATCACCACACATTTACCCCTGATAAATCCTGTGCGTATGTCCCGTATTTCAGTTGTCACATGAGAGACCTTTCAACAGGGTAGGGTGGGCTGATGTGAGCCTGACGTGTCAGCATAAATATGTGACAATAGTTTAGATTGACATATAAAACGATCGACGATATTGTTAAATTGTTCCACATAAGATAGCTTTATGTTGTTTTTCCACAAAATGGAATTACAAAAAATATAGTTTATGGAGTTCCTTTGTGATGATTAATTGAGCTAAAATGTTTATAAAAATTAAAAGAGATTTCACTTGAAGAAAAGGAAATATAAATATTTTACCGTATATTAATTTCACATTGTTTTATAAGTATAATCATTCATTACTAAGACTCCGTTCGTAGAGACATAGGCGAATATGAGAGGCGAATGAGTGTAGATGAACGGGTGTAGTCATTGTTAATATGAGAGGCGAATGAGTGTAGATGAACGGGTGTAGTCATTGTTAATATGAGAGGCGAATGAGTGTAGATGAACGGGTGTAGTCATTGTTAATATGAGAGGCGAATTAGTGTAGATGAAAGGGTGTAGTCATTGTTAATATGAGAGGCGAATGAGTGTAGATGAACGGGTGTAGTCATTGTTAATATGAGAGGCGAATGAGTGTAGATGAACGGGCGTAGTCATTGTTAATATGAGAGGCGAATGAGTGTAGATGAACGGGTGTAGTCATTGTTAATATGAGAGGCGAATGAGTGTAGATGAACGGGTGTAGTCATTGTTAATATGAGAGGCGAATGAGTGTAGATGAACGGGTGTAGTCATTGTTTTTATGAGAGGGGAATGAGTGTAGATGAACGGGTGTAGTCATTCTTAGTCATTCTTAATATGAGAGGCGAATGAGTGTAGATGAACGGGTGTAGTCATTGTTAATATGAGAGGTGAATGAGTGTAGATGAACGGGTGTAGTCATTGTTAATATGAGAGGCGAATGAGTGTAGATGAACGGGTGTAGTCATTGTTTTTATGAGAGGGGAATGAGTGTAGTCATTCTTAGTCATTCTTAATATGAGAGGCGAATGAGTGTAGATGAACGGGTGTAGTCATTGTTAATATGAGAGGCGAATGAGTGTAGATGAACGGGTGTAGTCATTGTTAATAACCAAAGTACATACAGCTTAAGTGTAATCCAAACCACGTAAATTTGGTCTGATTTTCAGCTAATTCACAAGTCTGATACTCAGTTCTCCCCTCAACAAAAGTTTCGAACACTGGCTACCACCCAACACGGACACCTTAGACTTCTATAGTAGTGTCCACGTTTATGGTAAGCATTGAGCGGATGCCATGTCGATATGAAGAGAACTGAGCATCGAACACATCGTATACAATCTGCACAACACTTGATAAGTAGCTGGGTTACATCACTACGCCACTAGTGCCGACTATAAATTATAATGGGAACATTCCATTAAAAACAAAATAGCTGATAAGTAGTATTTTTATAAATTTCAGCGTTCAATAATACAATTATGATACAGACCCTTTTAAGTTGAATTTAGCGATATGTATTTCATAGTGCACTTTCTATCATTATTATGTTTAGATGTTTAAATCTACTATATATACATTATATATATATATATATATATACTAAATTTAAGTGTTCTATACTTAATATTACAGATATATTGTGGTTAAAGTTTTGATAAGATGTTACTTAATACTTTGAACGATATTTTCACTAAGGAACAAATAGTTTTATGCATGCTGTTGTAATACTTATGTTTGCTATGTAAATATTGACACAGGCCTTGTTCTTTCCATACACGATATTTTACATCTCACTTACCTATCAAAGTATGTTTTATATGAATATTAACTCATTAATCTACGCATGCAAATTAAATATTTTAAATACATTTTTTACTGAATAGTTAAAATGGTACAATTATTTTTAATTTAATTAAATACAATGATTATTCGATGATGGATTAGAAAAACAGATAAAAGTAAAATAATTTTGAACCAAACGTTAAATTACACATTTGGGTTGATCACATATAAAAATTTAATGTGATTATGACATACTAATTCAGACGCTCTAATCAAGCATACGTAGTACTAATATATTTGTACAAATTTGGTTGGTTTTGTGTGTTTATGTACTTGTTTCTTTTGTTTTTTAAAGTCTGTTTGGTTTTTTCAAATCAATTATAAATTTGCAAATTTGAAATGCCCTTACGTTTATGTCATATTATTCTTTGAATCGTTTTAATTGGGAGATATTATTACGGCAATCTGCCGAGGTATTTAAAGTGGTAACTGAATCAATAAATTACCTAAAAGAACATAAGACATGCTGACTATGGCAGGTACTTGCTATTCTTGAGTCATTGTACTCGTAGTATCTCACTGACGTATACTTATTATTTAGTGACAACAATGCGGTTACCTTTCCTGTGTCAAATTTAACTTAACTATAATTAACTTTAAACTTAACTATTAGTATTAGTTAATACATAATATTAACTATAGAACACTTAAATATAGTATATATGTAATATTAACTTAAATATTAGTTAATACATAATATTAACTATAGAACACTTAAATATAGTATATATGTAATATTAACTATAGAACACTTAAATATAATATATATGTGATATTAACTATAGAGCACTTAAATATAATAAATCCGTGAAAAATTAAATAACGTCTTCCTTCAATCATAGTACTCACAACTAAATTATTTAGAATAAATATTTTAATTTTTATTTTAATTTCATTAAATTTATAAGAAAAGCTTAGTCTTAATAACACATATCTTGATATATAAAATATATACAATGCAATTAATAAAAAAAGGAAATGTGTAATATACTGTAGTTGAAGAACAACAATAATTATTCTTTGTAACAATCTATACTACAATATGAGACACGCAGTAGTCCTAATTATGAAACACTAAATTATTAAGGGGCGATTTCTCGTTATTAGTATTTAAGTGAACTCCCAGATCTTAACTCTGAAGTATGTTGGGTTGTAAGTAGTAACTAAGACGTGTTCATGCTGCTTGCACGTTACGGCCATTTAACATCTGTTAAACATTGAATAACAGGAACATTCTTTTGCTATCATCAAATTCAGTAATGTAATGAATATATTGTTTGTTTTTATTAAAATCATGAGGATAGTGAGCATATAATCGGTGGGGAAACAGAGAGGGAAATTTCATGAAAAAAAAAACCATCAACTTTACATTAATAAGTCCAGAGTTTATTCATAGTGTAAATATTATTACTAAAACTTGGAAAACTAAATAATTTTTATAGAATATCTCCCATTTTAATATAGTTCTAATGACGTTTCTTACTATTTAAAAAATATTTAATAAAATGGTTTTGATTTTCTTAATATAAATAATCAACTGTATCACAAACAATTCATTACTTACGAATATGTGCTTGACTAAAAATATAAAATAGGTACTTGTTTACTGCAACACATGGTGATACCAATAAACAGTTATGTTTACTGATACCGTACGGGTAACCAAACACATCAGTTACCAAGAGTGCCTGCCAAGAGTGGACGCAAAACAGCTACTGTACACAGTTTGCCTGTGTACAAAATGTGACGGCGCTCCCAGAGTCCAGTGGGGGAGAGTGGGACTCTGGCAGGGTTAGGTACCAGCTGCCAGTACATCATTGCCAGACAGAATGGACAGTAAGATCATATTTCTTACTGGTCATATATAAGAGCTAGTTTATATATGACATTCTTATTTCCTAATTAAACTTCATATGTATAGTTCTAAATAATGAATTTGTGGATTTTGAGAAAATAACTAAGATTTTAGATTGTTTCATAGCCAATTAAATGCATACATTTTTATAATCATTTGCACGACCATAATATGTGAATAAGATAGCAAAGTACAGTACATATCTCCGATTAACAAGTGTTTTAGTGAAACATGTTTATTTAACACCCAGTCAAGTATTATACTAAACATGATTCGAAATGACAATCTGCAAAAGTGGTTAACTGAAAAAAGTTCAAATGCAAAATATATCTCTACGACCATTTGCGAATAAATATGATTATGTGTTATATTCATGCATTAATATGTAATTAGTTATGCATAATAATACGACCAGTGGCTAAGAATTCGATTTACATAATTCCGAATCCTCGACTGAGATGACAGTTAGAACTTAAGACTATTAAAGAGCTTACAGTTCACACACAGTTTATGGCAGATGTGAAATGGTAAAAGAAATTAAAAAAGCTTACAAATATCTCGTAGTGTAGTAAAATATATCATTTTGATTAAATAGTTCCTTTAAATAATAATTGGTTACATACAATTTTATAGTCATGTTACTGTTAATATTAGTATGTTTCTTTCAAATAATATGTTAGGCAAACATTTTACTGCATTGATATCCATACTTAAGCCAGTTTTCGGTATATTGTACTTTGAATCAAAGTTAAAAAAATAGATGCCTACGAAATATAAAGATATCTAACTAAATTTAATTTTCATCTAACATTGATTAGAATATTTTTCTTTGTAACGAGTATTCTATTATTTATGGTAATAATTTACTCAGATTGGAACGAAATAGTATTTAACTATATTTAAAGTAACTATATATTTGCTTTTCAAACAGTAAATTATTGATTATGTTTCGTGTATAACTTCTTTAATCTTATCTAAGATATTTTGTTGACAAGGAGTTAATGAAATGAATAATGCTTCGTTATAAGATGTAAAATTACTTCTTTCTTTCACACAACTTCCAAAGTTTAGAAGACGATTAAGGAGTCAGAAGAATACAAAGGTTGTCTTAAAGTAGTATTACCACGCTTGATATGATGTTTATCACTGTCATGTAACACAAGAACATTTTATGTACTTTGATAATGATTTGATACTTATGAGTTTGATGTAACACTTCCACATAAATTAAAGAAGCCGTTATGCATATTTCTACTTATCAGTGATTGTATGTAAGGTAATTAATACCTGTTAAATATAATTGTGCATACATAAAGACAAAACATAAATAAAATGAATGTGTAGTAGTAGATTTACTGAATAAATTAACTTACTAATTAATCAACAAATACTAAGGGGCGATTTAGTTCCACATTTTCGGAGACATGGAATTTTACTGCACAATTGAATATTGTGAATTATGCAAAAGAAACAATGTATTTTTATCAGACAGTGAAGGGAATATGGGAAAGGATAATAAATAAACAAGCACTGTGGTACGGTAAGGGTACCATACTTTATGAGTCACTTAGGTAATTCTTGGCGTGTTTTCAGAAAAAAACGTTAATAATTCGTCGTCATAGCTATTAATTGCTCAAAACGGATACGTATAAATTAAATTAACATATTTTATAATTTATTTCCATATTCATATTGGTAGTTTGATTTTGCCATAATATAAGTTTGTATTTGCCAGCATGGTGACTCTGTAACTAAGGCTGCGGACTGCGGATTTCTTTGTCCAAGGCTCTAACCCTCAACTGAGCTAATGGTCTAATAGAGTTCACGTATTATTGGGCCTGAAGGTTCATGTCAAGTAGTGAGTGTTTGTAACGGAAAGGTACACGAGTTTTACTGAATTTGAAGCCTACTCAGTTACTTGGTAAAATATACACAAAAACTAAATGATTTGATTGCAAAACTTCCCAATGCATGTATCATTATTTTATTAAATTAAACCCTTATAGTTAAAAAAACTGCATACTTTGAAGTGTAATCGTCTACAATATTGTAAAAATGTAGTTTTTAAACGGCTTTTACTAACACATTTTATTTTCTGGGTAAAATTAAGGCAAATAGAACTTGCAGAGTTCAAATCAAAGCACGACTTTACGAATGTTTGTATTGACTCTGTAAGACCCGTAATTATTATAATCAGCAGAAACTCATGATTACAATTATTGGTTATCTGTTTATTTGTTGATGGTTTTTGAAAATAAAATAATCTATATAAAAAAGCAAACCAAATAAAATGTTGTGTTGTTTGTGTATTAAAAAATTAATGAGGTAAAGTAAATGATGACCACTTGTATAAATAAAAAGATTGCTCAATATCTACAGTATATAACACAATTGTTTGTGTATATCATATACTTTATAACACAACAGAAAATGTCTGTTTGTATAAGCTTTATTATAACAGAGTACAAACAAAAGAGCGATTTATTACATATTTATAAACATTGCTAAGCTACTGAGAGGAATGAGGCCATTGTGGTGTGAACGTTTATTTATAAACTGATGTTTGGATATTAGCTTTAGTATAACAAAGTTTAAACACAAGAGCGATTCATTACGGATTTATAAACATTGCTAAGATACTGAGAGGAATGAGGTCATTGTGGTGTGAACATTTATTTATAAACTGATGTTTGGATATAAGCTTTAGTATAACAAAGTTTAAACACAAGAGCGATTCATTACGGATTTATAAACATTGCTAAGATACTGAGAGGAATGAGGTCATTGTGGTGTGAACATTTATTTATAAACTGATGTTTGGATATAAGCTTTAGTACAACAGAGTATGAACGCAAGAGCGATTCATTACGGATTTATAAACATTGCTAAGATACTGAGAGGAATGAGGTCATTGTGGTGTGAACATTTATTTATAAACTGATGTTTCTATATAAGCTTTAGTATAACAGAGTTTAAACACAAGAGTGATTCATTATGGATTTCTAAACATTGTTAAGATACTGAAAGGAATGAGGTCATTGTGGTGTGAACATTTATTTATAAACTGATGTTTGGATATAAGCTTTAGTATAACATAATATAAACACAAGAGCGGCTCATTACGGATTTATAAACATTGCTAAGATACTGAGAGGAATGAGGTCATTGTGGTGTGAACGTTTATTTATAAACTGATGTTTGGATATAAGCTTTAGTATAACAGAGTATAAACACAAGAGCGGCTCATTACGGATTTCTAAACATTGCTAAGATACTGAGAGGAATGAGGTCATTGTGGTGTGAACATTTATTTATAAACTGATGTTTGGATATAAGCTTTAGTATAACAGAGTTTAAACACAAGAGCGATTCATTACGGATTTCTAAACGTTGCTAAGATACTGAGAGGAATGAGTTCATTGTGGTGTGAACATTTATTTACAAACTGATGTGTGGATATATGCTTTAGTATAAAAGAATTTAAACACAAGAGTGATTCATTACGGATTTCTAAACATTGCTAAGATACTGAGAGGAATGAGTTCATTGTGGTGTGAACGTTTATTTACAAACTGATGCGTGGATATAAGCTTCAGTATAACATAATATAAACACAAGAGCGACCCATTACAGATTTCCAAACATTGCTAAGCTATTGAGATGAATGAGGTCTTTGTTGTGTGAACGTTTATTTACAAACTAATGCGTGGATATAAGCTTTAGTACAACAGAGTATAAACACAAGGGCGACTCATTACGGATTTATAAACATTGCTAAGATACTGAGAGGAATGAGGTCATTGTGGTGTGAATGTTTATTTACAAACTGATCTGTGGATATAAGCTTCAGTATAACATAATATAAACACAAGAGCGACTCATTACGGATTTCTAAACATTGCTAAGCTACTGAGAGGAATGAGTTCATTGTGGTGTGAACGTTTATTTACAAACTGATGCGTAGATATAAGCTTCAGTATAACATAATATAAACACAAGAGCGGCTCATTACGGATTTATAAACATTGCTAAGATAAAACACAAGAGCGACCCATTACAGATTTCCAAACATTGCTAAGCTATTGAGAGGAATGAGGTCATTGTGGTGTGAACGTTTATTTAGAAACTGAGTTGTAGAAATCTTCGGTAAATTAACATTACTTCTTTTACTTAATTATATAATTAAGTAAAGCACTTATATTATTTCACAAATTAAATATATTTACAATATTTCTTTACCAGTACTTCCAAATCCAAAAATTAAGAGCAAGGGTTAAGTTGTTTCGATACGTATACAATCATTATAGATACATAACTCATTTTTACCGTTAATAAATATTATAATTATGCTCCTATGTTGATTTATTATTATAAAACTTTATCTTTTATAAGAGCACAATTAATTTATATTTTATTGTAAAATTATCTTGCTTTTAATAGAGCACACGATCGTTTTGTATTTATAATACCAAAACATGCATAAAATGGAACAAAAACACCAATATCATTATAGATTATCCAGAAATAATATTACTAGATAAATGTGCAGCCGATTTCATATAATTTATTAAAATTGATCTTTGAACGTTATATATTCAATATACTAATATACAAAGTTCGTATCAAGCTATTTATATTTCCAGGCTTTTAGTGGCCTCCTGAATAGAATTTATTCATACGTTTTGAAGAATTGGTACAATTTGTTTTATAAAAAAAAAAACCATCAAATGTATCAAATTTCTTATTTGTTGCATTACGTTCATTTCCTCTTCTTTAACATATTTTATTATTAATTAATTCGTGTAGTATTAAAAAGGTGCTTTAATAAAAATGAAAGAGAAGTATAGAGGAGTTTTAACAGCATAGAAGCTTTAAGTCAATTTAAAGCATAATGAATTGCCTTTTTATTTTTCAATTACTTTCAATAAGACTTATCAGACAGAGAAAAATTTGGGCTTCTATATTTTACAAACAAAAACCTTTCGCTTAGGCCTATTACTGAAGAAAGTGTCTATTTACAGATGCATTAACGTCCACTTAAATCACTGAAAGAGCAATTATAATATTGCTTATTGTATAATTTTAGAATAAACTCCACCTGATACAATAATTTTCAACTTTTGAAAATAATTGTGAAGATTATCTAACACATTTAGCAACAATATATAGGATAAGTGTCATGTATTAACCAGTTAGACACAATTAGTATATTTACTACTCAGTAGTTTAATATTTATTGAAAAATAACTCTATGGCTTATAAATGATTTGCTTGTAAGAATAAATAATTTTTTTCATTAATAATATTTTATAAAGTAAGAGACAATCACAAAATTTGAAAGTAACGTCAAGCCGGTGGTCAAACGAGCCTAAAAAACAAAATGGGCTCGTCTAGGCAGGTAAGGAGAACTGTTTTTGTTGGACTTCTCTTCACAAGTTACAACAGGAAAGTGCGTATACATTAACACATAAAAGTATTATCAGATACAATCAGCTACACATCTACCCTTGTTTATTTCTTCAATGCCAACTCATTATTACTGACATTTGAAATACATATTTTTTTAAATATTTTTGAGGGATGACCTTTTTTTAATTAATTTTATGTACTCCATGGAAATATAAAATTAAAATATTCATCAGTAATTAATTTTGAAAACATGAATGAAAATAGTAAAAATACTCAAAAACCTTTGAAAACACGAATAAAGGTGACAGATCTCAATACAGAGTGAGTTTGTTGAAAATAATAAACAATATCAGTCTCTTGAATGTAGGACAGTCGCATAAATAAGTGGGAATCGTGTAGCAGACAGCTGTTGTATTTTATGATACCTAGATTCTTGCTTGCTGTAATCCGTAAAATGGAAGTTAAGGCACGTTGCAGACACATTTCCCTTCACTGTTGTTAACAGTTTATAATATTTGTTCACTTGACATCACATCTCTTACACTTTCTTGTATACTAAAATCCTTATTTATTAACTACAGCTCCTAAAATAATTTTCATTCTTGTGAAGTACATTTTAACATTTATATTCTCAGTTTATTATTTATAAACGAAGAATTATAAATCTGTAATTTAATTTACGATACAAATTTGAAAGTTAGTAGAAAAAAACTAGAAATACTGTTTTACGCATTTTTGGTTTTAATTGGTAATAATACAGTTTTCTCAAAAGTTTTACATTGTATTCATTATAATTATGCTATGTAGGTTTTTAATTAAAATTATATTAGTAAAAGTATTAAATAATGGGTCATATTTAGAAAATAATTTGATAAATTACAATACTAATCTTACTGTAATTCGTCTAAAATAACATTTATTACAAGTATGTATTTGTAAGTTGTTCATATGACAGTAAAATGTAAGGAAGGAATTTGAATCATTATTAATCATTTGAATGCTCTTGGAGTTTGAAGCAAAACTTATAGATATTTTGTACTAACAATAATTCACAAAATTAAAATAATAATAATGGAACTTACTATATAAAGAAAATGACAAATAATAACGTTTAAACAGACTAATTTATCAGCAAAATCGTTTATTATTTTTATTACATTTAGAAAAATGAATTTACATATTTATTTGTTTGGTTAGGTTAATGACTATAACTAACAAAATAGGAAATTTTTTTGCTCGTTTAATTCAATATTAATGCATAAAAACGAGTAAAAAATCAAAACAAAGAGTTTATTCAAATACTTAACATGTGATATATTTGACCAAGTAAAACTCATTAATATAAACACCGGGAAACATTCACCACACGCCTATCTTCAGAATTTCAGTCGATAAGGTGCTAGGTGAGTTAATGGGCTTATTGGCTACACATCTAAGTGATGTATGTGACTCAGAGGTGTGATATTGTCCTGTCCTCTGAGGCTTGGCCTAGAGATAACATGTCAGTCGATAAGGTGCTAGGTAAGGCTTACTGGCTACACATCTAAGTGATGTATGTGGCTCAGAGGTGTGATATTATCCTGTCCTCTGAAGCTTGCTCTAGATTTTGCATGTCAGTCGATAAGGTGCTAGGTGATGCTTACTGGCTACACATCTAAGTGATGTATGTGGCTCAGAGGTGTGATATTATCCTGTCCTCTGAAGCTTGCTCTAGATTTTGCATGTCAGTCGATAAGGTGCTAGGTGATGCTTACTGGCTACACATCTAAGTGATGCATGTGTCTCAGAGATGAAATAGTGTCCTGTCCTCTGAGGCTTGGCCTAGATATTGCATGTTATTCTATAATAAGGTGCTAGGTGAGTTAATGGGCTTACTGGCTGCACATCTAAGTGATGCATGTGGCTAAAAGTTGTAATGTTGTTTTGTCCTCTGAGGCCTGGCCTGGATATTGCATGGACGTATATTAGGTGCTAGGATATTTAATGGGCTTACTTGTTACACATCTGTGTGATGTATGTGGCTCAGAGGTATGATTGTGTTGTGTTCTCCAGGGATTGTCTTAGATCATGAAGGGTATTAGATGAGGTGTTGGGTGGGTTATTTGGTTTACTCACCCTACCCTTAGTTGATGGCTTATAGGTGTGATGGAGTCTCTCTTTTGAAACTTGGACTTTATTTAAAAAGAAATAAAAAAAAGCGTAACCTGGTCTTCTGAAACCATTTAGCTGGTCATAATATTTAGTTTCTATCATAATAAAAATTTACAGCAAGCATTCAGTGTACACTGTATTTTAAAAAGTATCTAATCTAATATTTAACTTAGAACATCTAAAGTTTGTATAATTTTCGACTGTTCTAAACTATTTGTAATTTTAAAAGTTTAGCCTACCACATTTTTTTTATTTGTTTTTATTTAAGAGGTGTTTTTATCAATCTATATAAATTTAATTCCTAAGGGGTTCAAAAAGCCCCTCAAAATTTCCTTTTTTCACCAATAATAAAATTGCGTTGATTTTAGTAAATTAATAACAGATGTACTGTAAATAAATAAACATGTTTATTTTGTATGTTTGACAGTATCATATTGATGCATTTAATAGTTTAGCTGTTTAACAAAAACACATATTAAAATGAACAGAAATAAATTTAGTATTTTGATTTTGCACTATACAGTTAATCTAATTATTTATAGTCAAAAAATATATGCCGATGCCGAAGGCTTAGGTTTATCGAGTGTAGCGGGATTTGGGGTTGGCACGCGAAGCGTGCAGGGGTTTCCTCTAGTATACTATAAAGCTCGATGTAGTGACTCACTGACACTAAATGTTGAGGCACTTATTGATGGCCTATTCCCATAAAGTTTATACTTGAATTGAAGCTCTCGGTCTGAAACCTCCAGAAAAATTCTCAAAAATGTACTTTTTCACTCATAAACAAGATGGCGGCCTTTTTTACCCCAAAACTTCCCCAATGTATTTCTTATAGGAAAATAAAAAAAGTAGTTTTTATTACTTAACTTGATAAATAGCTTAAGTAACATTTTCAAACCTCTACAGTTCTACAGGCGTAAACAACAAACAACTCATAATAAAAACTTTAAAATTTTAAAAACAGTAAAAACATAAATTATCGGGTGCCCAAAAACTGATTTTTTTTAAATATAAAATTTGTTAATACTAATGTTATCAACTCAAATGTGGTGTCAATTTAAAGATATTTTTCTCCTAAATCCAAATATACCATCAGATTTTGAACAGGGTAAATATTAAGGGGTATATACCCCATAAAAAATCTGGTAAAACTAAAAACAGGGTAGTACTAAAGTAAAACATCCGGGTATCAAACTATAGGGATTTAAATCCTAAATTACATTATACTAATGTGAGGTAATTAAGGGCTATGCCCCCCCCCAAATAAAAAATATGCTCCAAAATACAAAATTGGGTAATTTCAAACTAATACAATCATATGAGGTGTCAAATGAAAGGTATTCTTCCCTTAATTACTAATTTACTATCATATTTTACAAATACTATGTTTATGGACTCTACTGTCCCAAAAACCAAAATTCATGGTCGTATTGATTAGAAAACCTGACGAGGCCATAAGCCGATCTTCCTCACGAGGCCACATGCTGACATCCACAAATAGGACTGCACCAGAATTACTAGGTGAGGCAGCAGGCCGAGTTCCACAAAGGGGCTAAAGATAGAGTGAGGCGAGGCCACTGGCCGCAGGCCCAGCTTCTTTTACGGGCGTAGCGAGTGACGACGGGGTTGGCAAGCGAATCGTGCAGGGGAGTCTCCTAGTCAATTATATAGCTTCATAATAATACCATGGGAATTTTGGAGGCCAGTGGGATGGAGTCCTGACTTTGGAGAGGAAAATCCTTTCTTAGTGAGCCTCTAGGGGCCAAAATGAATCTATGTACTTTCAAGTCTATTGGATGTGTAGCTTTGAAGAAATAGTGATGAATGGTAAATGGCTTGTATTTATTTATATAGATGGGATTGGTTGACGGACCTTGCTGTAAGTAAGGATTCAATGACTATAAAATAAAAAGAACATTAATTAGTCATTCTAATCGTTTATCTCGTCTTTTTAACATTTAAAATTTTAAATTCTGTTAGGTACTTCCAAATAAGTAAATAACATATTAAAAAAGGAATATATTTCCTTAGATGTCGAACAAGCTTTACTAGCTCATCTCGACAAGCACTTCTGAAAGTAATTATTTAGACAAACTATCTAATAATAGTAATAATTAATTACTTAAGAAGTGAACAATGTTTATTATTTATTTTAAAGAACACTTAATATTTTATATGAAGACAACAGCTGTTATTTATATTGTATATTGTAAATCATATGAAGTATCTTTCTATGTTTACATTATAGAGTAAAAGTAATATAGTATTATTCTAAATGTTACGTACGTGTTCTGAATTTTATTTAAAGTATTTTTCTTACACTCTTTATCACTAAATGGTATTATCATGTTATATAAGATATTAAAAAGTAATAACATGCATAAATCACGGACAGGCGATGAAGAAATACAGGATTTTACACTGGGTGAGTATCAGGACGAGTCAGTTAGGACACTAGAGTAACTGTTCGAGGTGGCATCCAGTAACCAGAGTTCCTACGCATCCTAGTAGGTGGCATCCTACGCACACCAGAAATTTGATGTTATGTATTCTGTGATGTGGCCTGAATATTCATTAAGCCGAATCACCGGCAAAATAGTTTGCTTTGGTACACCTTACACCAAGAGTGTGAAGACCTATCCAGCACATTTGATCGTAGTAATGAAGAAGTCCTGGAATATGAAGACGTATCTCATACGTTTTTACGATGAACAAGAAATGGTTGAGCAAATTGATACTTAAATCGATGATCTTC
Source organism: Stictocephala bisonia (assembly GCA_035578905.1). NCBI lineage: Eukaryota > Metazoa > Arthropoda > Insecta > Hemiptera > Membracidae > Stictocephala > Stictocephala bisonia. The sequence continues at coordinate 68,122 of JAQJVL010001013.1, read as the reverse complement.
ATAAACTTTGTTATATTTGTAAGCTGTGCCTCAAGGAAGATTACAACATGATTTAATTATGATAGGCATTAGCAACCAACATATTTCTGGTTATTTGCAAATGGACGAGGATACAACTCTTTATTTGACTGAAGGCCTAGCTAAAGTCAGGCGAGCAGACACAATATTTTACCAATAGATTATGAACATTGGGGAATTTCCCGTGAATGTTGTTGGCATTGTTGGTTTTTAAAATCTCCTAAGATATAAACGTATGTTTACAAAATATCTAACTAATATCGTTGGGGAAGGGTCCATGCATAAAATGAGAGGTGTTTAATGTAAAATGTCGCACCTTTTTGCAAAATGTTATCCCAAGAACCCATAAAATCAGTAACAATCAAACATAACAATCAAACAATCAAACATATCCATATCAGGCATTTGGGCTGAAAATCACACAAACCAATAAAGTTTTGTTTGGACCAAGAAGAACCAGAATGACGGGTGTATACAGAAACAAACATCTGAGGCAATAAATATCCATTTTGTCTTCTCAACTATATTGTTAGAAGAAGTACCTTCCTCGAGCTGGTGCTACTCACTTTCAATTTGAATGTGGTGAATTTTGAAGCACTAGAGTATCAGTAACCTGAAATATCAAGAATATCAGCAAGATAAACCAACCGTGCAAAATTGTATTGCAGGAAGTCGCAAGACCCTAAACATATGGGGCACCAGCTGCAGTTGAAAGCTCAATTGCAGATAATGCAGAAGGAAGACGTTTTAGAACCTGTAACTCGTGCTTCCAAATCATGATTTGTCCTACAAAACGGGAGATATTAGACATCGTGAAGATTATACCCAACCTATTTAACAAGTGAAGATAATCATATTCTATGCATGGTTATCAAGAAAGATTATATTTTAACTATTGAAACATCTGAGGAGCATTTAGGCAGTAGCTAACAGTCAATTTTCCATTCCCGACTTAAGTCAATGAATTCGCAACACCACTTTCCTTCAAATTCTTTGCTCCTTTCTTCTTTACATTTCTTGGTACGTTTTCTTCCAACACAATTAAACCTCTCCTTCAATCAGTCGACACTCACAGGATCACTGGAAAATTCACTCTTCATCTTCTTGAACTGTCCAAATTTTTTTTTAATTTTTATCTGGATTAACATGTACTTGATCTGAATATTTTTTAATATCATGCTAATATGTTTATGTTCCTACAGTTCGTATCATAGTCTCTCATTATTCCTCTTCATATCTTTCTTACATACACGTGATCTCTACCAATCTGAATAATGTTTGTTGTTCACTAGACCTTCTCTCTTGCATTCATCCCTGGAATCGTGTACAATACGAACACTCGGTTTCTCACTGCGACCATGTGTTTCTTGCTCACGTATTCTTTGCTTTTCCTGGGACAATTTGTGCCAACTCAATCAAACCTCTCTCTTCCCAGTAACCAGTAACCAGTGGTCGGCCAATGGATTACTCGAAATTTCTCTCTTTATCTTCTTGACTTGTCTCCTGTTTTGTTATTCTTTCAGAGTTAAATGGTACAAAAGGTGATAACCTTTGTGCACTATAAACCTTGTCCAGTTCTTGCTTCTATATCCATGTTCCTTCAGGCCATAGGATAGTTTCTCATTATTACTCTTCACAGATTTATCGAACATAGGGCATCCCCACTAACCTAAATCATGTTTGTTGTTCACTCGAAATTTTCTTTTACACTTTGCACAGTACACACTATCCTTTTTTATGTATCGGAGTGATTCTTGAAATCGTGTTTTCCTCTTCAATACAAACACTCCAGTCTCTCTATGCTACAACTGGTCTCAATGTGTAGAGCCTTGTGACGTCTATATACTTTATTACTTGGTAGACCTACCATTCAATGAATATCCTCTCTTTTTCCTAAGCCAGTTCCATGCCCTGCCTGGACACTTGTCCATGACGTGGACTTATAGTCATTTGATTTTCTGCCGTCATACTTGTGACGTGAATCGAACTCCTATTCAAACTCCTTCTTGGTTATCTACGTTCCTTGCAAGTTGCTCGTAAAGACATCTTCTCGTGTTTCTTCTTCCTTCAGTTCGTACACGAATCACACCGTAGTTCGTAATACTGAGACTCTTCCTGGCTGGCTTTTTGCACTTTCAGATCTTTATCTTCAGTTTCCCGAGAAACTTCTGATTTATTAAGTTCTACTCACCCTCAACTATATCAGCCTCTAAGTTGACGCCATTTATTATGATAATTAGCTTCTTTACTTTCAGTGTTATTACCAACCACTTGATAAGCTTTTTTGAAGTTGCGATTATTTCCTGGCTCTCCTTCTTGTTGTGCCTGATGAATGCAGACTTTAGGACTGGTTGAACTTGTCTCTGCACTCGAGTCACATTTGGAAGTTCCTTCCTCACTGCCACAACTGTTGCATGGGATAACCCTCTTGCCAATGGTTGCATATTCATATACTTTTTTAGCTCCATCAGCTAAATCCTTGGAATCGTGTTTTCTTGTACAATACGAACACTCGATCTCTTACTATCTTCTTCTTCATAATTGACATGTATTTAATCTTAACCTTTGTCCTCTTCATGCTACTATTTTCGTGTTCCTACAGTTTGAAGTAAAGTTTCTCATTATTCCGATTCACATCTTTCTTGAACTCAAGACATCCCGATTAACCTGCATTATGTTTGTTGTTCAATCGACCTTCTCTCTCTTGGATTTTACACAGCACATATTGTCCTATTTTATTTATCGGAGAGATCCTTGGAATAGTTTTATCCTGTACAATACGAACACTCCAATTTCTCACTACCACTAACAAACTGGTAGAGACACTGTTAGAGCCTTGCTACGTCCATATACTTTATTACTGGGCAGCAGTCTTTTAACTAATATCCTCTTTTTCCCTGAGCCTGTTCCACATTCTGTCTGAACACCCGACCACGATATGGCAATTTTTACCATTTCATTTTTTGTTGTACTTGTGACGTGACTCGAGCTCCTATTCAAACTACTTCTTGGTTATCTCAGTTCCCTGCAAGTTTCTGCTAGTGATATATTCTCTTAGTTCTACTTCCTTCAGTTGGTATATGCCTTGTTTTCTTACCTTCCGCTCTAGAGATTCATTTCCCTTAGAGCCTTCTGATTTGTTAGGCTCCACTCTCAGCCTCTATGATAGCGTTATATTTTATGATACTTACCTTCTTTACTTTAATATTTACATCAGACGGCTTGATAAGCTTTTTTATAGTTACGATTATTTCTGGACTTTCCTTCTTCTTGGGCCCGATGAATAAAGGATTAAGCACTGGCTGAACAGGTCTTTTCACTCCAGTAACCTTTGCAACTTCCTTTCTCACTGTCACTACTTTTGAATGGAATGACCCTCCTGCCACTGGTTGCCCATTCCTCTTTTTCTATAGCTCAACCAGCTAACTAGTATACTTTTGTACATCTTAGGCCAAGAGTGTGAAGAACTCTTTTGCACACATGATTGTAGTAATGAAGAAGTCGTGGAATATGAAGGCGTATTTAATGCGTTTTTACAATAAGCAAGAAATGGTTAAGAGAGTTGACACTTAATCAATTATTTTCATAAACTGGCATATAGTTGTAAGTTATGCCAGCTTAAGAAAGATAATACATTATTTAATCATTATGGACATCAACAATCAAAATGTATTTGGATTTGGCAAATCGACCTAGATCTTGCTCTTTATTTAGTTTTAGCTAAACTCAGGCAATGAGAGATAATAGCTGAACAATAGTGTGTTAAATCATTTGGGACTTGCCTGTGTAGGTTATTGGCGTTGAAGGTTATAAACATTCATCTACGATATAAACGAGTAACAATAAATTATTTAACTTTTATCGTTGGGTACATATATTTTTTGGCTTGCAAAGTATACTTTTTTTGGAAATTTTGCTAAAGGTTGTCCCAAGAAGCCATAAAATGAGTTATAGTCAAATATATCCCTCAGATATTTGGAACTGAAAACATACCTCACTAAGCGTGCTTTTACCCTTGGTAAGGGTGGAGCTTGGACTGGGGCTATTTTGTCCCAGCTATACTCTAAAGATGGAACATAAAATGTTTACCTTCCTTATAAATGTTTTCTTTTCTTTTGTTCTCTTTTTAATATTTCATTGTTGTGCTTATTTCACGCTGCACACATTCACCGCACACACCACTTTCTTTCTCATTCCATCCACAAGGCCAAACCACAGTGAGTTCAAATTCCTAACACACTCCAGTTTTTTAATTAGGACTCACATGCTGCCTATTTTTGACGGACGGCCACTTGCTTTGCCCTTCAATTATGACTCCAACTGGGGCTGGCAGGCTCATTTTGTAAGTGAAGTTGGGATCATTAATCAGGAGTGGCCAACTAAGTCAGGATCATGCTGGCCGCTAAACCACAGGGAACACTGGGGAATTAAGCCTCCCATCAAAAGTCATTGGATGACAGTACAAAACCATCTAAGTCCCTGAAAATTGGCTTAAAAAAGGAGAAGAGCGTAGTGAATAGGTTAGGAGTTGGGTAGGAGGGAGTCTGGTACGGAGGAGAATTAATACCGGACCAGCTCGAGGCCCTAATGGATGCCAACCCACATAATTTCAAGCACTAGCCTCTAGGATGGGGTTGAGAAATCTGAGGAGGAAAGCATGATGAGAGGATGGGCAAGGTTATCAATAGGCTTGAGGAATTTGGAGTCAGTTTAGAAAAAGTATAAATACCAATTAAGAGTTAAACCTGTTTTTTCGTAGGTCACGTATCCCAGAAAAAGGATTAATCATAGATTTAAACAAAACCAAAGCTAACCTGTCTATGAATAGTCTGAAAAGTGTACAGAATTTAAAAATGTTCACAGAATTAAGAATCAACTGATGAACTTCCTCCCTTATCCTAGCTCGAATAATTACAATGATCTGTTATTTTTTTAAAAAGAAACGGGATGGATTTGGAAAACATGTTACTGTCAATGGAACTATATAAACAAATTACAGTCATGAGGCAGAGACATGAATCACTTCAAACTCATCGTTTTACGATCTGTAAATTGATAAATTTGAGACAAAACTTGGTGCTTGCTAGCCTAGGTTTCCAGAATATTAACTGAGACATAACATAGGATGCACCGATAGTAAAGGTAGTCTTGAGGTTGATTTGAGATTATATGATATTTTTTAGTTGAATTTTGGAAAAGAGATTGCAATTACAGTAAATAAATATCATCAACCCTTGATTGAAGTTAAGTGATTGAAGACAGTTTCTGACCTGTTAGAACGACCCCATAATATTCAACTACTACTGAAGAAATGTCTTAGGATATAAATATTTTAATATTCAAATAATACTGGACATTGGAATATATTTATAGCAATCATTACTAAGGTGGTTTCGTGATTACCTATGTATAATATTTTTTTCATAAAATTTCATTTATTTTCATATTAAACTAAACTGCTGCATTGGAGCTATAAATATACAGTTCTTAACTTACCATTTACGAAGGTATTAAGCCTAAAACTAATAAAAAATACAACATACTATTACTAATTTTTTCATTTATCTATTTTTTATCAATTATTTAATAATCAATAACATTTAATAAAATTTTCTACTATAAAACAGTACTTTTATAGTTACTAAAGTTAAATCAATGAACTCTAGGTCGCACAGCTCCATCTCAGAGAACGGCGTTGGGTGGAAGTTCGGGCTAAGGGTGAGGTATACACGTAGTGGTATTGACCCAACCGCCCACCAATACACGTACAGTAGTATTTCATTGAAAATCAGACTACCACTACGTGGTTCGGATTCCACGTAAAGCTGTAGGTCTCTTAAATACCCTTGCTATTGGGCTATAAATAAATAGCTCTTTCTGAGAAACAGTCGACCTTATTTAGTAACAAGAAGTACACTCGTTCATCTACACTCACCACACTCAGGTGTACCTCATATTTAGTAACAAGAAGTACACTCGTTCATCTACACTCACCTCACTCAGGTGTACCTCATATTTAGTAACAAGAAGTACACTCGTTCATCTACACTCACCACACTCAGGTGTACCTCATATCTTGACGATTAGCATTTTACTAATAAATAATGAATTATAGTAATCTAAATAAGCGTATTTGAAGGCTTATCTGAAGCGTGATGACATAAGAAAATAACTTTTATGGCATCCGAATATTTTGCTCAATTTCTCGATTTGAATGTAGCTTTATCAGTTCCACTACTGTTTGTGTGTAAATTTCTCTGATAAAATATACGAATTTTTACCTAGATTTTATCCTAAATAGAAACTCTGTAAAGCTATAGTTACAAAACAGAAACATGTTGTTTGAACGTAATTACTTAACTATTGAAACAAATTTGTTTTAATATATGTCCAATCAAATCTCAATCAAATGACAGAGTCATGTATATCGTTGTACAGCGGTGTGTGACGGTATGTACTGTATATTTATTCAGGATTCAGGTTCAATCTTTCAGTAATTATGTACATTATTAAAACAATGGTCCAAAACTGTTTTCGTAAAGTGATAACTTATTACGTAGTACTTAGGAGTTTTAATGTTAATAATTTAAACAATTCAAGCCAAAATTTATTGGGTGTTTCTAAACATGTATATATGTAAATATATTTACATGTATACATGTAAATGTTATAAATATTATAACATTATGAAACCAATATTTCAGTTGTTAGAATGAGACACTTATGCAATCCATCAATTAAGTTAGTGAGTTAAAACTAGATTTTTTAGATATCTATCACAATACTGTTATTACAGATATTCGTAATGTTTCAGTATTTTTATTACTTTACCATTGAAGGAAAATATTTATATTAATTTCTTTTTATTGATCTTTTAGTGTGAGCATGCTTATTCCTAAAATAATATTTATTTCATTTATTGTACATAATCTAGAATATTAGCGAAGTATTTATTTTTCTTTTTTTTTTTTTATATCTAAGGAATGTTTATGACAAAACATTGAGGACTTTGTTCACCTTGCTTTTAAGGGCTTAAACTGACGACTAACAGTTTTAATCATCCACATTTCTATTATTCGAATAACACTAAAAAATTTTTCCAAAAATTACAATTTGATATTATACTCACATTTTACGTAAAAATCAATAAAGTTCCGTGGTGCTGCACAAACTAACTACACATTCCAATGAGAACGTGACACACTTGCAGATGTCTGAGTGGCATCACATGTTGAAGAGTGTATTCCATATGATTTGATATTATAATCACATTTCATTTAAAAATCAATAAAGGTCCGTGGTGCTGCACAAACTAACTACACATTCCAATGAGAACGTGACACACTTGTAGATGTCTGAGTGGCATCACATGTTGAAGAGTGTATTCCATATGATTTGATATTATAATCACATTTCATTTAAAAATCAATAAAGGTCCGTGGTGCTGCACAAACTAACTACACATTCCAATGAGAACGTGACACACTTGTAGATGTCTGAGTGGCATCACATGTTGAAGAGTGTATTCCATATGATTTGATATTATAATCACATTTCATTTAAAAATCAATAAAGGTCCGTGGTGCTGCACAAACTAACTACACATTCCAATGAGAACGTGACACACTTGCAGATGTCTGAGTGGCATCACATGTTGAAGAGTGTATTCCATATGATTTGATATTATAATCACATTTCATTTAAAAATCAATAAAGGTCCGTGGTGCTGCACAAACTAACTACACATTCCAATGAGAACGTGACACTTGCAGATGTCTGAGTGGCATCACATATGTTGACGAGTGTATTCCATATGATTTGATATTATAATCACATTTCATTTAAAAATCAATAAAGGTCCGTGGTGCTGCACAAACTAACTACACATTCCAATGAGAACGTGACACACTTGCAGATGTCTGAGTGGCATCACATATGTTGACGAGTGTATTCCATATGATTTGATATTATAATCACATTTCATTTAAAAATCAATAAAGGTCCGTGGTGCTGCACAAACTAACTACACATTCCAATGAGAACGTGACACACTTGTAGATGTCTGAGTGGCATCACATATGTTGACGAGTGTATTCCATATGATTTGATATTATAATCACATTTCATTTAAAAATCAATAAAGGTCCGTGGTGCTGCACAAACTAACTACACATTCCAATGAGAACGTGACACACTTGTAGATGTCTGAGTGGCATCACATATGTTGACGAGTGTATTCCATATGATTTGATATTATAATCACATTTCATTTAAAAATCAATAAAGGTCCGTGGTGCTGCACAAACTAACTACACATTCCAATGAGAACGTGACACACTTGTAGATGTCTGAGTGGCATCACATATGTTGACGAGTGTATTCCATATGATTTGATATTATAATCACATTTCATTTAAAAATCAATAAAGGTCCGTGGTGCTGCACAAACTAACTACACATTCCAATGAGAACGTGACACACTTGTAGATGTCTGAGTGGCATCACATATGTTGACGAGTGTATTCCATATGATTTGATATTATAATCACATTTCATTTAAAAATCAATAAAGGTCCGTGGTGCTGCACAAACTAACTACACATTCCAATGAGAACGTGACACACTTGTAGATGTCTGAGTGGCATCACAACTGTTGAATGTATTCCGTATGCTTTGATTTATGAAATACAACTGAAAGTAAATAGTTTATCTTATGTAAGTACTTCGTTTATAACTAAACATTTCCTACATTTCAAATAGTTTTAGTTTAACATAATATTTAATAATCACTTGTGAATTATTAATATGAACTAATAAACATGTATTGAAATATTATTTGCATCAATTTAGTTTTTAAACATTAAAATTCTGAATATTAGAGTCATTTTTTCAAATTCATACCTGACAGATATTGAAATCTAAATTATTCTGATTTAGATTTAGTTGTGATCATCTTTATGTATGTTTGAGTTATTTCGGTCTTGTTTTTGGTTTAGTCTTTATTGTTGATATTAAATTGTAAAATGGGAGATTTTTGTACGGGTTTTTAGAAACAATTTTTATAAGGTTTTTTGCACAAAACCTTTAAGAAGTTTTCATGTTTTTGTTACTATTGGTGGCCTTTATTACAATACCAGTAAAGGTTTGGTTTCATTATATTGGTCGTTGTATTTTACTATTATAACTCAGTTTTTCTAAAATATTGAGGAAAAGTCGGGTACTTAGTTTGGTGATTGTTATAATTTGGAGTGAATTTATTGGTTGTTAGACTACTATTGATAAAATATTTAATTACCATGGTATACGTTTTTTTTTTTAAATTAAATGTTAATTTTGAAAATCGTTTTGAAGTTATCCAAAAATTACAGCGTTTGTCGTACAACAAAACAATGTAAAAGTAATAAATATAAAAGTGTTTGATGGTCTGTTTCTAAACCTTGTTTAGGCATTGCTGATTTTTCAATCTGTTCGTCTTCAAAATTTGCCTTGTTCTTAATATCGAGTTTTGCTTTTTCTTCTTGTTTTCTTATCTATGCGTATTTACAGTGATTAAAGTTCATTTTATAAATTCCTGAGCTACTTTGTTTTATAACGTAAAGTTAAAATCCTTTTGAGCTGTATGAATTTTTTTATATTTACTCAGACTTTACATAGGTGTTTAAGAAATTAAAGGAGCATACCTATATATTACCATGAAAAGAATCTGACGTACATTAAAATAGCTTTACTAACTTTAAATCCACATTTTTAAGGCAGGTGCAAAATTAGCTGACTTACACGTTTGCACAATATTTTGTTAACATGTACATATACAACACGTTTTTCGAAATAATAACGTCAAGTTAAAAAGTGCCTTTGGCAAACACTAGCCCTTTACTATTTCGTTAAAGTAGATACATTCTTAGTGTATCAAACAGCCAAATGATAGTATCAGTATCTATTCAATGTCAACAAATACTCTGAGAGTAGAACAAACCACCCACGCATTCCAATGAGTCACGTGATACACCTGTGGATTTGTGATTTACATCAGACATTGCTAAGGGTACGAATTATTCAATTTGGGTATGAACTACGATGCATCGCGTATAGTTCTAAGTGTAACCAATTGATTTTTATTGTACATCTATATCTTATATTTCTTATAAATTACTTATTAGTAAAATATAATTCATAAAATGTTAAAAGTAAAACAATATTTTATAATCCTAGGTAAATGTAGGGCTTAGAAGCCCTCCTTAACACTTAACCCCGAGGCCAATGGTTTAAATATGAATTATGCACTTCCACCAGTGTCTAAACAGGTGAACAGTTGCGAGGACAGGAAACTTCACCGGTCACCTAGCCAAGGAACAGCCACGTTTGATGGCTTGGATCCTTGTACACACAACAACTCAACTCTAATCTACGTACAAACGTCTCTTGAGCAGGTCTCCTCCCCTCTACACTAAGTCCACTTATTAAACACAAATGGCCACACATTTTCAGCCACTAATGTACATTGAGTGATTTCAGTATGATGGATCTGGGAGGGAGGCTCATACTGAAGATCCGTTCCAAAATGTTCAATTACCAACATTTAAGATTTGGATAGTGTTAAAATTGGATTTATGTTGGGACTACATCTGATTAAGTTACCAAGGAAAACCGCGAGGGTTACTATTGCAGTGATGGCAGTCGGGGTCCAGATGGAGTGTAGGGAGAAGAAATGAGTGTAAAGCTTGTCAAATAGCTGAAAATCAGACCAATACTACGTGGTTCGGTTTCCGCATAAGACTGTAGGTCCCTTAGTTGCCCTGGATATTGGGCTATTAATAAATAGTATTTTCCGAGCTAAGTCAAACTCAATAATAATGACTGCACTCGTTCATCTACACTCATCACGCTCATTCTATAACGTATCTTGCTATAACGTTGGAACCCTCCGGATATAGTCTCTAACAACTTCATATATTAAACCACCAACTATTTCATATCACATTTTTAAGTAATAGGCTAATGATATTGAAGTAAAATTTCGATGGGAGCAACGATACATTTTAGTTAATACACTGTATTTGAAATTCTCTACCCGCATAGTGCTTCAACTGAAGCACATGATATGTATCTTGGTATGTTTTTCAAATATTTTGGAGAAAATCCAGTACTGGGAACATGAGAAAAGGGTCATTTACAGTCACATACATACGAATTTGTGCAAATAATTTAAACCCTTACCGATGTATTTTAGCAACGTGTTGTATACCTAAATAAATTTGACTGTCAAAATATCACAAACATTTTTTAATATTATTTTACTATTAAATCCTTATTGGTTAAATCATGTAAACGTTCTACTGAACTTAAAACGAAATAAATCAAGATAAAATACAATGAATAAACGAAACACCTTAAGTTAAGGTAACAAAACCTCATCATTAATGGCGTAAAGTTAAAATCCTTATTAGCTGTATGGATTTATTTTTATATTTATTCAAACTTGTGCAACAACCATTTTGTTGCTGACAACTTTATATAGGTTATTTTCCCACGGGTCATTTAGGTTGAAAGGAATTTCCAAAACAAGATTTGGTTCCTGAGAAACATGCCATACTTCTGTTTGGATACATTTATGAAGTAAAAACATATCACTGTCGAGAAATTCTACTTTTATGACATAATTACTACCATCCCATTTAACCTCCTCACGCTTGAATCTTCCAGATCTCCAGTTTTGCAGATCTGGAATTAAAGTATGAAATTACATACTTTCATTAATAACATCCAACATTGTACTCCACCCTTTGGAGATATTGTGTTGTTGAGGAGCGTTTTAGACTTTAGGTAGGGTTTAGGTATATAGAGTTGTGATGATGTTACCTTCTTCTTGCGTAGAAGCGTTCTTGAATGTCGTGGAGTCCTTGTTCGACAGCTGGAGTGGTAGTCGTCCTTGAGAGCAGAGTAAAATTGCGAGTCGCAACATAGACGGTGTATTAATACATAAAATTAAATATAACAAAACTATATAAATTCTGATATTGTTAATGAGTCTATGGGGAGCTGGAGCATGCCATCATCCTCGGTTGCCTCCGGGCGAATTGTGAGAGGGCCGTGCAGTGAGTGACCTTTGTCTACAGATGATGGCGGCGGGATAACAGGCTTATAACAGTACCTTTATCTAATTGGCAATATTTAATGGATAATTAGATAAAGATTTTATGATAAAAACTTACATATCTTCTTTAATGTGTACATGTATCCAAAATATTAAATATATTTGCGTTTCATTATTTATTTATCATATTTCTAGAGATATACAAATATTTAAAATACAGTATCTGCATTTCAAACAAATATACAAGTAATTCAAAATAAAAACGATCGATCTTTTCAACGTTAATATATTTTAATTTATGTTGCAATTCAGTGTCTGAATTGAATTTATTTTAATAAGACGAGGCTCATCTTTCAACTGGAAAACGCTTTTCAACATTATCTCGTGTAACAAGAAACAACTCAATATTTCAGGATTCTCGTGTTCGAGGTTTAAGGGAGGGAGTAATGTTGTAAGGAGAAAGTAACCCCCAAGCAAACGTTTTAGAAGAGTGACTCCAAGGCAGCGCTGGTTTTTCAGGAATACTTTTACAGCTATGGTTTTCTAACATTTGTTTACTCAATTCAAGTACAAACATTACTGAACAAACTAATAGCACTGTCATATTTCATTCATGTTTGCTTTTATTAAAACGGCATTTTTGTTCACCACTATAATTGATTGACAAAACAGATTGTAATTTACGTGTCAGCAAATATATGTATGGATAAAAATAGTTATTAACGCATCGTTTTAATTCATTGTCTATAAGTAATAAAAACATTAACTCCACAGTAAGTTGTAAATCTTATAACAGAGTCTAATAAAACATTTTGTGTCTACTATTTGTTGTAGCAATGTCCGTATGCGGGCCATTTGAAGTGTAGCTGATTTTGTCATTGTTCTTGCCGTTTCTAATTCCAGCCATACTTCTTTTATTTTCTCTATCTTCATCTAATTTTACCCTTATATCGTTGAGAGCAACGTAACAAGAATTTATGACTGATTAATATGTCAAATTATACATTAATATGCCAATGTATACATTAATATGACAATTTATACATTAACATGAAACAATGTAATCGAAATTGCATATCATATTATTAATATTAGTGACGAATAATTCTAATTTCCTCAGCGTTGTACCTTACTTGTAAGTTTTGCCTCCCATCCTCATCTTGAACCATAATACCTTGACATGTACTTGAACGTGCCTGTACCTCGGCCATTTCTTCCCCCATATCCCAAGTATAAAAGTATTATTGTCATCCATACTCATATAAACCTCATACAATCCAGATAAATGTTCTATCAACTCGTCAGCTGTTGTCCACGATCACACTGTTGTCTACGATCACACTGTTGTCCACGATCACACTGTTTTCCACGATTACACTGTTGTCTACGATCACACTGTTGTCTACGATCACACTGTTGTCTACGATCACACTGTTGTCTACGATCACACTGTTGTCCACGATCACACTGTTGTCTACGATCACACTGTTGTCTACGATCACACTGTTGTCTACGATCACACTGTTGTCTACGATCACACTGTTGTCCACGATCACACTGTTGTCCACGATCACACTGTTGTCTACGATCACACTGTTGTCCACGATCACACTGTTTTCCACGATTAATCTGTTGTCTACGATCACACTGTTGTCTACGATCACACTGTTGTCTACGATCACACTGTTGTCCACGATCACACTGTTGTCCACGATCACACTGTTTTCCACGATTACACTGTTGTCTACGATCACACTGTTGTCTACGATCACACTGTTGTCCACGATCACACTGTTGTCCACGATCACACTGTTGTCTACGATCACACTGTTGTCCACGATCACACTGTTTTCCATGATTACACTGTTGTCTACGATAACACTGTTGTCTACGATCACACTGTTGTCTACGATCACACTGTTGTCTACGATCACACTGTTGTCCACGATCACACTGTTGTCTACGATCACACTGTTGTCTACGATCACACTGTTGTCTACGATCACACTGTTGTCTACGATCACACTGTTGTCTACGATCACACTGTTGTCCACGATCACACTGTTGTCTACGATCACACTGTTGTCTACGATCACACTGTTGTCCACGATCACACTGTTGTCTACGATCACACTGTTGTCTACGATCACACTGTTGTCTACGATCACACTGTTGTCTACGATCACACTGTTGTCTACGATCACACTGTTGTCTACGATCACACTGTTGTCTACGATCACACTGTTGTCTACGATCACACTGTTGTCTACGATCACACTGTTGTCTACGATCACACTGTTGTCTACGATCACACTGTTGTCTACGATCACACTGTTGTCTACGATCACACTGTTGTCTACGATCACACTGTTGTCTACGATCACACTGTTGTCCACGATCACACTGTTGTCCACGATCACACTGTTGTCTACGATCACACTGTTGTCCACCCCCAACACAGTTTTCAGTCTTTACTAAGTGTTAAAACTAAGCAGTTAAACTTACTGTTTGATTTACCTTATCTTGATACTTAATAAATCTAGATTGCCTTTGTGTTTTAAAATTTCAAAATCGGTTATTTTTAAATTGGACAGTCGTAAAAATCAACCCGATCACATTTGTAGGATTGAAAATATGTACATGTTTATTTTCAATAAATCTTCCTTATCAAAATATAACATAGTTATTTAAATGTCGTTTAAAAACTAAAATATAAACATCTTCGATGATTGTCTGTAGAAAAATTCAATTTTTAACCAAATCTGCTACGACTGTAAGTCTGAGAACTATTGCCTTCTCCTACATTCAAAAAGTACTACACGGATAGACACAACGTATGCCAGATAGTAGAGTGACAAAAAATATTTTAATATTAATTCACATTATAATATATGACAATAATAAAAAGTGCAGATAAATATAATCTAATATTTTAATTACCTAGGTACTAACTAAAAATTAGTGTAATGAATATACAGAATTATATTTGTAAAGACATATTATGTTAATTTTATCAAAATAATTTATAAGTGTCATTGATCTTTTCCATCAAGCAAACTCATCTAATTTATTCTATGATATTTTTAATATATTTATATTAATAAAAGTATGATAGCCTTTTAAAATAAACAAATCGCCTAGATGTAGTCGATAGATCTATATCACAACATGTACATAGTGGACTCAAAAACATGTAGGGGAGTATGGTTTGAAAACCTTTCTGTGGACGCTGCAGGTAATATCCTGCTTTGCAAGCAAAAAAGGCTTTAATAAATAAATACTAAGGTATTCCTAAATATATATAATTAAATATATTTTTCGATGTACCATTTTTATATATGTTTTAACAAGGTGTTTATTGCACTATTATTAAGAGTTACACCTAAACGAAGTTCCAATGAAACTTACGAAGGTTGGTAATCTATTTACATGACAACAACAAATGCAATAAAGTTATTTAATTAAATATTAACAATTTATATAAATTCAACTTACAATATATTTATAGATTTTTTAACAACTATGATTATACGTTTTCAAAGTAATAGTATTGGAAACACATTTACATTGTTATGTTGTATGGTAAACATTTCCCCATTAAAGTGTTTTATTTAAATAAATGCTAAATAAATTAACTAAAAATAAATTAGAAGAATAAGTTACCAATTTAGTGTAATAATATACTATATAACCTTCAAAACCTTAACCACAATGAGACTGGTTGAGGTTTGTCAAGAAAATTTAATCGCAATTTACTAATATTTATTTTTATGGTTGTGTACTGAGACCCATCCCCCCCACCAAAGCTGGTAAGCGTGCCAACCGGGGGATGGCTCAAAACAAGTCGAGCGATGGGATCACGGGTGGCAGTTGGAGGGTCAAAATAACACTCGGCAGCTGAGCAAAACTAAATTATTATTAAGAAAACAAACTGGCAGGCAGAAGGCCACAACAAAAAAGGCAGAAGGCCACAATATAAATTCTCACTTAAATAAATAATAACAAACACTAAAATTACCAAGATACTACACAATAATAACAAACGCTATAAATACCACAAACTCTACAAATACCAAAATTTAACAATTAAACAACTACAGGGTGTATGGCCTATCTGCAGTTTAGCCTGAGACACCCCAAAATGTAAGAAAAATATTAAGCCCCAAATAAAAGTGAAAATTTAGAAAACTTTTGGATCACAACACTTAAACCGGCAATTCAGCCCACATCCCATGATTCCACCGGGCCAGGGAGTAAGCCGGAATCCCTGGGCAGCTCCGAATTAAAGTAAACTAAAAGCACAATAATCCCCTTTTGGTGAGTTTAAAAATTAAACAATTTAAAAAAATATATAACACGGTACCGTAGTAAAAAGTCACTTCAAGACATCTATTATCCCCTGACATCAATAATACCAAAACACGAAATAAATAAATAAATAACTAAATCACTAGGCCTAAACATAATAATCAACGATAACATAACTTAACCATAGGGACCTAACAAAATATAAAATCTAAAAAAATATAACAATAAAATAAACTAATTAAATAAATAACAATAAATATCAACGTTTTCTTTTCTTTTTTTTTCTTCTTAAATTTTATTATATAATTCCTAGCAATGTCCCCATGGCTGTTTCGTCACTTTCAGTCTTTAGGCATAGGCCTCAATAAAATAGTTCCACCACCATTCTTCTTTTTTATTTATTTTTTGTTTTTCACAAATCACCCCCAGCTCAGCCGCCGGGAAACACAAAATGGAAAACACTGACCTGAGGACAGAAGACCTATACCACCAAGAAGTAGAGCGGGTAGCAGGCGACTCTATGCTTCAACATGGTCCTCAGGCCAGGCTAGCAGTGCAGAATGGTCGGCAATCCCCGGACGGCAGGCTGAGGGCTGAAAGTCCCACTCAAGGACCCTGGACTGCAACCAGACCACAGCACATTAAAAGCAGTACATCCAACCCCCAAAATACTATACATAACCCCTAATACATGACATGGCAAAACAAAACAGGAACAGACAAAATTGTACAGGATTGGAGCACCCTAGAAAATAAAAGATAAATTTTTAGGCTATGACTAATTACGTTGGAAACTCAGATTTAAGACAAATTACAAATTAACAAATTATAAAAGAATTAATTACGTATATGGAACAAAAAAAATGACAAACTGAATACTAGGCTATGGATACATGAGCAATAGGTTATAACATGAAAATCAAAGTGTACAGCTAGGCTAGGTTATTGACAAAGAACAAAAAATATGGTAAATCGGTAACTACAACTGTAAAAAGGCTCAACAAAACATCATACAGAACTACTATTGACAATAAAGGCAGATATAAAAAGCATTAACGGTAATTAACGGTAAAAATTAACATGGAGCACATGGGCCAAACCTAGGTTAACACATCTAGACAAAGAATATAAATTAGACAAAACCCTGAAAACACCAGTAAGCCCGTTGAATATTATTTAAACAAAGTATTTTCACCAAAAGGGTGATTAAATATCAGAAATTACAAATGCACACTTACGTTTAGGAGTCTCTCAGCCGGCAACCATGACTTGACGAACGCTGCAAAGAACAAGTGAACAGACAGGCCAACTTGACCGAAGCTGCTGGAACACGGAACGAAACGGAACTGGGCCAACGGCTACCAAGTACACGAAACGCAGGGCAAAAGCGAAACTCAGGCAGCCTGGCAGACAACGACGAAAAAACGAAACTGTACCGGTCCAAGACCCGGTACAGTACGCAAGGGATATTTTTATAATAATATTACAATAATTAAAAATTAACTAATTTTTCACAATGTATAAAACCCAGTATAAAACTGGCCCCATAATTTTATTTCATTACATTTATGGCGTGAAGACAAGTTTCTAAAGTATTAAGTTTGTAAAGCCCAAGGAGGAACACTGCATGTTTTATAGGGGATAAAAGTTGAGGAGTTCAGGAGTTTAGAAGCTACATGATCTCATTGAGTAGATTATTTACCAAGGCGTTATCCTATGATGTCTGGCTTTACATTTATGTACTTTAAATACCCTTCTAACAAATTTTAGCTTATATGTTTATTTTTACTATAAAATATGTTTTATTATGGTTCATTTCAAAACAATACATAAGGTAATTGTAATTGTAGACAGCACAAAGAATTCAAAGTTATTTCAGAGACAGTAAAAAAGAATTGTAACAATAATATTTCAATGGCAAGATTTTCTTTTGATTACTTTTTCCATACATTTTATAATATTACACTGTCCTTATAATAATAAAAAAATCAAACATTAAAACAATAGTATTTATCTTGTAAATGAACAGACAATGACAATGTACTGGAGCAAAAACTGGCTTAAGCCATACCATCCCTTCCGACTGTCTAAATAATAAGATTGTAAGTACAGTGTGTACTTATTTCTTGGGTCATTTGTTCAGTGCTCAATTTCTTGGAAATTCGCTGTTAATACGTTATGTTTTTGCTTGTAAAACGTTTAGGATGAATTCCCATAGTTTATTGTCTAAGAATTATTCTTCAAAAATTTACAAGATAATTCTTTATCACTGTATAAAGATTGACAACCCATCTGGAACAACAGTTAGGTTTTTATTTTCTGTGAACTGACCTCAACAGTTGTTTTCCTCTCAATGGAAGTTACTGTTGGTTACTTCTACGAGAAGGACTAGAAGATATTGAAATGTAGTATCTGAAATTTTCATATAAATTAAAAAATAACTAACAGATATGAATTGCCAAGTAAACCTCGAGATGTTTATGAAGTGAAATATGTAAAAGCTCTTAAGTGGAAGAAAGAGGTAAATACTGCCAATGGCGATATTATAATAGTTTATGTATCTAAACTCTCAAACCGTCTCTAACGTCCTTCTTTTAAGATTTAGTTTTTCCCGTATGAGAAGAAACGTTGTTCAACATATGGAGCAAAGTTGTGTTTAGACAATTAATCGTGTTTCAGGTTCAACTTCATCTCGCCCGTACACGATTGATGAATACCGGCCACACTCGATCCAATTGATAAATACGGCCACACTCGATCCTATTGATGAATACGGCCACACTCGATCCTATTGATGAATACAGCCACACTCGGTCCTATTGATGAATACGGCCACACTCTGTCCTATTGATGAATACGGCCACACTCTGTCCTATTGATGAATACGGCCACACTCGGTCCTATTGATGAACACGGCCACACTCGGTCCTATTGATGAATACGGCCACACTCTGTCCTATTGATAAATACGGCCACACTCAGTCCTATTGATGAATATGGCCACACTCTGTCCTATTGATGAATACGGCCACACTCGGTCCTATTGATGAATACGGCCACACTCGGTCCTATTGATGAATACGGCCACACTCTGTCCTATTAATGAATACAGCCACACTCAGTCCTATTGATGAATACGGCCACACTCTGTCCTATTGATGAATACGGTCACACTCGGTCCTATTGATGAATACGGCCACACTCTGTCCTATTGATGAATACGGCCACACTCGGTCCTATTGATGAATACGGCCACACTCGGTCCTATTGATGAACACGGCCACACTCGGTCCTATTGATGAATACGGCCACACCCGGTCCTATTGATGAATACAGCCACACTCGGTCCTATTGATGAATACGGCCACACTCTGTCCTATTGATGAATACGGCCACACTCGGTCCTATTGATGAATACAGCCACACGCTTACCTTTTCTACTCTTTACTTTTATAAAATCGTAATTCCTCCCGAGAATATATACTCTCCAATAGTAGAGTCTACGATTGAATGCATAAGTGTCTCCATTTACAAGGCCAATGACCTTTTCATCTGTTTTGGAATCACTGGCACATTCTTAATATACCTTGATCTAATTGAAGAAGATACACTGACATCGAGTCACTGTATACTGCACCTCTATTTTTGTTTTTGAGAGCTGGTCAACTTTTTCCGACTTTGCCTCTCCGTCTTTTCTTCAATGGAAAGATTCCAACAAAGACGGATGATAATGATAAACATAATTAGTCATCGTCGGAATCCTCCTGGTCATCCTCCTGGAGCCCCTCCAGAAGACGTATCCCAATTCCACCAACACGGCACCTACTGCAAACACAGAAAAATTTTGCATTTTAAAATATTAAGCGAACACTTGGAAAATACTATTTACTGTTTGGAAATCAGATTAACACTCAGATAGTTTCCTTTGTTACAAACATTAATACAATGCCACCAAAAACATTGATGGAATATTAAATGCATTACGGGCTATGTTAGATCCCATAAGTTCTTGAAGTTCTACAAAGAAGCCGACGAGATACCAAACTGTATGATTATATTGAAGAGGTTGTTCTTAGGGATTTTCTCAAATAAATGAGGTGACACGTATGTGGCCTGTTATTCTTGACTGAATGACAAAAATTCTTTTCGTATTTGGTGGTGGTGGTTGGTGGTGATTCCTTTTCTACTTTTATAACATTTTAATTCATCGAAGAACAAATACTCTCATAATTTACGATTAAATCCATAAATGTGTCCATTTGCAAGGCCATCTACCTCTTCATCTGTTATAGAACTGCGAGCACCTTCTCAATATACCTTCATCTCAACAGAAGACGATCAGCTGACATCCCTGTAACTGTCTATTGCGCCTCCACTGTTCTTTTGGAGAGCTGTTCCACTTCGTCTGACTTCGTCACTCCTCATTCTCTTCAATGGAAAGATCCCACCAAAGACGGATGATAATGATGAACATAAGTAATCATCGTCGGAATTCTCCTTGTCGTCTACCTCCTGGATCTACCTCCAGGACACGTATCCCGCGCCCACCATCTTACTTACTGCACCACTTACAGCAAACACATCAAAACGTCGCATTTTAAAAATTAGGGTAAAACTTGGAAAATACTGTTTATTGAATGGATCTCAGAAAAATACTCACATTGTTTCCATGGATTACAAACATAATTTGATCGCTACAAAAACGTGGATGAAATATTAAACGCCTCACGGGCTATTTTATTGTTTCGATATATCATCGTAGTAATCCTAGTAATATCACACTATTTATTTTATATAGTTTAATTTATTTTTTAAATAAATGTGCATAGCATCTGCAATACACATAACATTGCTATTTAAAGTAGATATTCTTCATCACAGAGAAGGAAGAAGTAAATTCATATGGAAACCAGAATTAGTAACTTAAACAACAAGTTCTAGGCAGCTTTTACATATTAACACACGAGGAGGATCTACATTTTGTTGAGTAATAAAATATGTCATCATAGTTATATTACATAAATTGATCACAAGTTTTAAAATATTTAAGTCATTAATTTAGTAAAATTGAAATATAACCGTTGTAGTTATTGGTTGAACAATTTTTAATAATCTATTGAACAACTAAATATTGTAAAGACAAAAAAAATTACAAGTGCAACTAATTATAACTAAGGGATAATCATTTTCAGGTGTGTGGCTTCTAATAACAGATTTAAAGCTACTATCTAGACATTAGAGATAATAACTTTCAGGTGTGTGGCTTCTAATAACAGATTTAAAGCTACTATCTAGACATTAGAGATAAAAACGTTTTGTCGTTTTTCTACTTTCAGAATAATAGTCGAGAAGAATAGAAAATCTCTCTTCACTTACAAACTTTTGATACGCGAAACAGGGAGTGTTAGAGTTAGCAAATGTCACTCTACAGAAAGTTTAGCTATGAAAGTTAAAACTCACCTGGAATTGGGATTTGCTTTTTGTCATAAAAATATGTTTTTAGTAATGGTTTTCTAAGGAAAGAACAGTTGACAAATTTTACAACAATTGTATTTAATTCCTAATAATGTAAAATATGTATGTAAACGGTTATCGTGATTTATATTTTTATGATAGTTAATGTAAAGAGATTTGATACAATTGTGCATAGAAATAATGTTTGGAGTCAAATGAGTAAAATATGTGATAAATGAAGAGGGTATATCAATATTTAGTAAACAATCAGTAAATATTAGCCTAAAACAACATAAGCAATACTATTCATTTTAATTTGCTTTTTTATTGTTTAATATGTCCATAAAACTGTCCAGACGCCAATAAAAATTGTTGCTTTATACGAATTTTCAAAAATAACTCAGTTTGTAAGTACAGGTAAATCATCTTGTGAAAAATCGGTTCGATGTGTGCGCAGTGGAAGACGTCGCCAATGCGCATGCGCTGGCACGTAACAGCTCAGTCATTCCCTGCAGTTTCTCGTAAGGTTCGCTAGCTGACAGAGTACTACGCGCGGTTCTAAAAACATTAGCTTTAACGTTTAGTGTCACGAAATTTATATTAGTTTTAATTTTTTAGTTTTGTAAATGAGTGTTTAGTGTCGTAATCGTTTAGTGCATAGTGTATCTGGAGCATAATGAATGTGCAGCCGGGTAGTAGTACTAGTAAATCAAATAAAAAAAGGCCTGTTATTCATAGTCATACGCGAAGTATTATTTACAATGTATATAGTTATTTAAAGAAGAAAAATGAAGATTTATCGGAGAAGAAGTTGCTCTCAGAAGTGGCAGAAGCATGTGGAATATCCCATAGTTCTGCATATAAAATCGTCAAGGAAGCTGCCCAGTCACCCGGACAAGAAAAGAAGTTCGTTACGCCAAGGAAAAAGAGATCTAAGAAAAGTCCAATAACGGGTTTGGACAATTTTGATTTGTGTGTTGTGCAACGGACAATTAACAATTTTCACATATTAGAGGGAGAGAGGCCCACTTTGAAAGGAATCCTTCGGGTTCTTGAAAAAAGAATTAACTTTTCGGGTGGAATAACAAGTCTGAGGAAAGTAGTTCGCAATCTCGGATTTAGATGGAAAAAAACGGAAACTAACAGAAAATTGTTGATTGAAAAATCCGACATTAGATTAGCTAGATTAAAATACTTGCGTAAGATAAAAGAGTACCGTGAAGAAAATCGTCCGATGGTTTACAATGATGAGACATACTTTCATAGTTCTTCCTCTTCCGAAAAATCATGGACTGAAAGTGAATCGGACGGATTAAAAAAACCAGTGGGCAAGGGACAGAGAGTAATTGTGATTCATGCTGGCGGGGAAATGGGCTTTATTCCAGGTGCTCTCTTAATGTTTAAGTCTGGAATGAAGAAAGGCGATTACCATGACGACATGAATAAAAATAATTATACTAAATGGTTAGAAGAAAAGTTAATACCAAATTTACCAACAAATAGCGTGGTTGTGATTGATAATGCTCCCTACCACCGGGAACAAATAAACCCAGCACCGACTTCGTCCTCGTTGAAAGCTGATATGATGAGAAGGTTGTCTGAGCGAGGGATTCATCATACTTCGAATCTACTAAAACCCGAATTGTACGACCTCATAAAACAACACAAACCAAAACTCGTAACCTACAAGACAAATCATATCTTAGCAGCAGCCGGCCATACAGTACTTAGACTTCCTCCTTATCACCCTGACTTGAACCCGATTGAAATTATATGGGCCACAGTCAAGTCACACATTAAAAAGACAAATATCAAATTTACAATAGATTCTGTAACACAACTTGCTTTGGAAAAGTTCAACTCCATAACTCAAGAAGAATAGAAATCCCGATGTTCACATGTAGAAAAGGTAGAGGACGAGTACATTGCAGCCGAAGGGATGCTGGACAATGTGACAGAACGTTTTGTCATAAACGTAGATGAAGACAGTGACAGTGACTGTGATAGTTTATGTGCCAGTGGTAACGGCGAAGATGGAGGTGGCACCAATGACGTTAGCTTCAGTGATAGAGATGGAGCCATGAGCGGAGTTGAAGACATGGGAACTGAGAGGGAACTGTCTTTCGACCAGTTTTAGACCAGGAACGAAATATTAACATGTGAGTTAATATCGTTTAAATTCCAAATTTTCCTTAGTGACACAATGTTAATTATTAGAGTAAATTATTAATGCAAGTTATTAGAAATATGTTTAGGTTTGTCGCTCATTATCTCAGTAAAATTAAGTTAGTTTAATCTAAACTTAAAACATAACAATGAAATAATTTACTCAGATTAAACCGTAATAATGAACATAACAGAAAATTAAAAATTAGTACATAATACAATCTTTCTGTTGGTCAATTGATGGAAAGTTTTTTTTCAACAAAATAATTCACCAAATTTTACCATTATCATTGAATATATACCATATGCGATTAATTATTTTGGGGCAGTCAAATGTGTTGTTCATTTCGTTGAAGGGCTAATTTGCAGCGGAAGGGATTGGAATGTGGACTTCACCGCTCCTCGACGGCTGGCCACGCCTATTGTTTTATTGCTCCGTGTCACTGCACCACCATTGACCAGCCGAAAATACGCAGCCAGGCTAGTAGCGCGTTGTTGTTTTCCGCTCCGCTCCTCACGCCCCACCACAGACACTACCGCCGCCACGCAACCTGCGCGAGGCGATTTTTGTTAAAGTGATTCTACTGTAATTACTTTATTACCATTAGTAAAACTTGTAATCCCAAACAGATCATACTACAAACATTTTTTTGTATTTTTCTCTTTAAAAAAATATCTACTTTACTTTTCTTAATTTAAACTCTTGAAATTGGTGATATTATGGTTTTAGTGATAAACACTATAAGTTTAGAATATGATTGATTAATAAATATAAAGTTTTATTTTACTGTACAGACAACATTTAAAGTAAATAATGACATACATTTTAAGTATCTTCATAATTATAAATATACGTTTAAGTTAATTAACTATCGTAATGATCAAAAACGGGAGGCATTCATTACCATAGTATATTATTTGTATTAATGAATAACTTGATTAAGATATATAAACGATGAATCCAACTGACATGACTTGTTTAAAATACAATCATTTTCCAATTATTAGACGAAGAATAATTAGTTAATATACAATCTAAACATATAATCAATATTACCTCCCCCCAAATAATTAGTTAATATACAATCTAAACATATAATCAATATTACCTCCCCCCAAATAATTAGTTAATATACAATCTAAACGTATAATCAATATTACCTCCCCCCAAATAATTAGTTAATATACAATCTAAACATATAATCAATATTACCTCCCCCCAAATAATTAGTTAATATACAATCTAAACATATAATCAATATTACCTCCCCCCAAATAATTAGTTAATATACAATCTAAACATATAATCAATATTACCTCCCCCCAAATAATTAGTTAATATACAATCTAAACATATAATCAATATTACCTCCCCCCAAATAATTAGTTAATATACAATCTAAACATATAATCAATATTACCTCCCCCCAAATAATTAGTTAATATACAATCTAAACATATAATCAATATTACCTCCCCCCAAATAATTAGTTAATATACAATCTAAACATATAATCAATATTACCTCCCCCCAAATAATTAGTTAATATACAATCTAAACATATAATCAATATTACCTCCCCCCAAATAATTAGTTAATATACAATCTAAACATATAATCAATATTACCTCCCCCCAAATAATTAGTTAATATACAATCTAAACATATAATCAATATTACCTCCCCCCAAATAATTAGTTAATACACAATCTAAACATATAATCAATATTACCTCCCCCCAAATAATTAGTTAATACACAATCTAAACATATAATCAATATTACCTCCCCCCAAATAATTAGTTAATACACAATCTAAACATATAATCAATATTACCTCCCCCCAAATAATTAGTTAATATACAATCTAAACATATAATCAATATTACCTCCCCCCGAATAATTAGTTAATATACAATCTAAACATATAATCTATATTACCTCCCCCCGAATAATTAGTTAATATACAATCTAAACATATAATCAATATTACCTCCCCCCAAATAATTAGTTAATATACAATCTAAACATATAATCAATATTACCTCCCCCCAAATAATTAGTTAATATACAATCTAAACATATAATCAATATTACCTCCCCCCAAATAATTAGTTAATATACAATCTAAACATATAATCAATATTACCTCCCCCCAAATAATTAGTTAATATACAATCTAAACATATAATCAATATTACCTCCCCCCAAATAATTAGTTAATATACAATCTAAACATATAATCAATATTACCTCCCCCCAAATAATTAGTTAATATACAATCTAAACATATAATCAATATTACCTCCCCCCAAATAATTAGTTAATATACAATCTAAACATATAATCAATATTACCTCCCCCCAAATAATTAGTTAATATACAATCTAAACATATAATCAATATTACCTCCCCCCAAATAATTAGTTAATATACAATCTAAACATATAATCAATATTACCTCCCCCCAAATAATTAGTTAATATACAATCTAAACATATAATCAATATTACCTCCCCCCAAATAATTAGTTAATGTACAATCTAAACATATAATCAATATTACCTCCCCCCAAATAATTAGTTAATATACAATCTAAACATATAATCAATATTACCTCCCCCCAAATAATTAGTTAATATACAATCTAAACATATAATCAATATTACCTCCCCCCAAACAATTAGTTAATATACAATCTAAACATATAATCAATATTACCTCCCCCCAAATAATTAGTTAATATACAATCTAAACATATAATCAATATTACCTCCCCCCAAATAATTAGTTAATATACAATCTAAACATATAATCAATATTACCTCCCCCCAAATAATTAGTTAATATGCAATCTAAACATATAATCAATATTACCTCCCCCAAAATAATTAGTTAATATACAATCTAAACATATAATCAATATTACCTCCCCCCAAATAATTAGTTAATATACAATCTAAACATATAATCAATATTACCTCCCCCAAAATAATTAGTTAATATACAATCTAAACATATAATCAATATTACCTCCCCACAAATAATTAGTTAATATACAATCTAAACACATAATCAATATTACCTCCCTACAAATAATTAGTTAATATACAATCTAAACATATAATCAATATTACCTCCCCACAAATAATTAGTTAATATACAATCTAAACATATAATCAATATTACCTCCCCACAAATAATTAGTTAATATACAATCTAAACATATAATCAATATTACCTCCCCCCAAATAATTAGTTAATATACAATCTAAACATATAATCAATATAACCTCCCACCAAATAATTAGTTAATATACAATCTAAACATATAATCAATATAACCTCCCCCCAAATAATTAGTTAATATACAATCTAAACATATAATCAATATTACCTCCCCCCAAATAATTAGTTAATATACAATCTAAACATATAATCAATATTACCTCCCCCCAAATAATTAGTTAATATACAATCTAAACATATAATCAATATTACCTCCCCCCAATCCGTTAAGCCATTATTGGATGGGGAATTAAGCTTACTGATCTGCATTTTAATTTAACAGATATTTACCTTTTAGTAGAAATATAAATTACCACTTGATATATTTTAATAATTGCATACGTAGTGAATGTATGTTGATTAAGTTATTATTACAGGACATATGTCCTTTAGTACGGAATACAGAACTTTATAACTGAATCGAACTTTTATTTTTACATTTGTTAAATACTTTAATTGATTTAGTATTGAATATTTACATAACTAGTACAAAAGTTAATAAGGTTAATTTGTATGGGAAACTTAAACATATTATAAAAAAACTGACTTGTTTATTTTTAGATTATAAATTACCATCATAATTGGTAAACATTTATGATATATATTATTACTTATTACTGTGTGTTTCCATGGAAATTATGTCAGTGGTTCGCTAAGGAGTACTACATACATTTAAGAGTATAACCGTACCACAAGATAATTTTCAAAAATTAATCAAAAATAAAAGCTTTTTCACTTCCAGTGGTATTGACCCACCCGTCCACCAATATATGTACAGTGGTAGTGACCCACTCGCGCACACATACACGTACAATGGTAGTACAGTGGCATTAACCCACCCATCCACCGATACACGTACAGTGGTATTCAACCACCCACCCGCCCATACACGTACAGTGGCATTCAAAAGGAGTTCTCAGTTTGAGAAGCTTGTCAATAATTTATAAAATCATATGTAACAGACTCACATTTTATTAAAATAATTAAAGGCTCGCTGTTTTTACCAATATAAAAACA
Source organism: Stictocephala bisonia (assembly GCA_035578905.1). NCBI lineage: Eukaryota > Metazoa > Arthropoda > Insecta > Hemiptera > Membracidae > Stictocephala > Stictocephala bisonia. The sequence goes on along the minus strand of JAQJVL010001013.1, from coordinate 39,777 downwards.
ATTATTTGCATGTATGAATTGAATTAAGCATAATGTATTGGATGTAACAGCGTTAAAATCTTTTTGTTGACATAGTTTAGTATTGCAGTCACCTTTCATGAGATCAAGACTTCTTGGCAGTCTACTTACGGGTTTCCGGATCTACAACCATTTCCGGTGAGAATATCAAATTCTCGGCTCCTCACGCTCGCTGACTGCAACTTCTTGCTAACAAAATTATGAAGATATTTCTAATCAACTGTTGTCACTGTCTTTGCTTATAAGGATGTTTTTATAATATATAGATGAATACTATCTTATTGTCTTTGTGTTCCTACATTTTTAAAATACTTTTGAAAATTAATATTTCTATATAAAACACTTATCAAATCTTGTTTCGGAAAAGGGTTTTGTATTTAAATGGATAAGAATGAGTAATGATACTTCAATATTATGTGCGATGTTATGGCTTTCAAACAACATTTGGGTTTAAATTGAAACTTAGCTGTTATTCCCTTACAATATATAAAATAATATTTTACTTGATGATTGTGCAATTCTATCAAATGTCTAGTTCTAAAACAATAATATCAATGTTTGTTGTGATTATACAATTACTTTTTTTATCTAAAAACCACTTAAGTTTGCCAAAACATTGAAACATTTAGTTCATTAAATATTGGATAGTGACAATATGAATAAAATAATTAAATTGGGATAATGATACTGCCCCTAGATATGAAAGTTTAGAGTATTGATCTGTTATGCACGTTTTTACTTAAATTCGTAATTACTTACTATTAAATTTATTGTTGTTATTATTAAATATATATTGTTGTTACTAATAATTATTTTATTTTTGTTATCATTTAATTTTTATTTTTGATCTGTTAACTTTGTACTCACTCATACTTGCAGGCTCACACCTTTTGCAAGATTATTAATTATAGTGAGCTCTTATCTGTTACTGTATTATTCTATAATATTATTGCCTTTATACCAATTAGCTAAGTTTTTTTAGTCTGCATTGTTACTTACATAATATCAAACTATGTTTAGTGTTATTTTCCTTTACTACATATTATTAGCCTGTATAATCAATTAAATAATTTCGTTTTGAATTGTTCCTTTAAATATATTATTATTCTTAGTCATAGGACTTTTTAGCCTGTTTTTCTTCTGGTATTATAACTCACTTATTATATTTCTTTGCACCGTTTACTAAATTGCACCACTTTGTCTATATCTTGTATTATTGTATTATTGTTTTTGTCTGTCATCAAATTTATGCATGTAATGGCATTGCCGTTGAAATAAATAAATAAATTATTGATTATTTTAAATCTCCTATAAATATAAAAACTTAATACCATTGATTACATTTTCTAAAAAACTACAAGGCCTCAGACCATGAAACCTGGCTCCATTATTTTTCTTAAGTTTTACATTTCTACTGAGAAAAGGGTTAAAAATGAATGTATTGTCTCAAAAAGCTAAAATAAGATACAAAGCAGATATCTCAATACCGGCCAATCAGAGTAATTTTTATCATTCACAAAACTAATGTGAGAGCTTGGGATATAAAAGATAAACTTGATGTATAAGGTCATTTTAACAATGCAAAAATAATGTGCAATGTTAATAAAAATAAATAAATTACGCGGGAGTTAGCACTCTAAGCGTTCAGGGGTGTCCTTTAGTCTCGTGTAAACATACTAAAAGGTAAGGGTTGGATGTATGTGCGGTCCAAGGGTCAAAAGTGTTTAAGGGTATGTATATTAAATCTGCTGATCAAATCAGGCCTAGAAATAAATATCATTAAGAATAATTGCTTACTTGAACAAATATAAAAAACATATTTATTGGTAATAATTATTTTTGAACTTAATGTTATGCATTGACGAAAGGAGGTCTGCAATAACTATTTTATTTTGTAATAACATGAAAATAAATAATATTCCACTAATGCTCAAAAAATAATTGAGAATTATTACAACATTATTATAACAAGGAAACTTGTTTCCAAATGCTTTATTTTTAGGTGATGCAGGCTACCCTTTAAAAACTTGGTTGATCTATCTATTTCAAAAAACTAACCTTCATTTCTTTTGTAATGCTTGAATTTTCAAACCAATTGCTTTTATTTTCTTTTATTTATTGAGACCACGCAGTTATAAGTCTTCTCTTCAATTAAATGTTTGACTTCGTGTAAAATAAAAATAAAGAGCAAAGTAACAAACACTGGCCTTCAAAATATGCTTAATTTGTTAAATGTTTTATGTTTTATTGCTTTAAGACAGCTGACTAAAAATTACTTGTACTTGTAAAAATTATTTAATATTATTAGGGGTTTCACTTTGATTGTGCAAGATTTTCCAAAGCTGATGATTCTAAATCACCTGAAGATTTTCCACTGACTATTAAGTTAAATTAATCTTGTAAATATCGTTAACATTATTAGTTAACTATCTATTAGTATTAGTAATGATAAAGTTGTTGGTAATATTATAATTGGGAAACAAATAACTTATTCGTGGAAAACAATACTTTGTCGCTTCTATTTTTTCTCCTAATAACTTAAAAAAACACTAATAATATAATATTTATTGTGCAAGAGGCCCTTGGTTATGAGTAAAAAAAAAAAAAAAAAACTGGTGTTCATAATCTTTATCTGTTTATTTTTTAATGTATATTAAAAGAAGTATACTGAAAATGTTATATAGTAGTAATACAAAATCATAAAAATGCCAATACACGTAATATATTTAACGGCCTTTTATTCGCTTTATTACTTACGCAAAGGGTTTTAGAACATTGGAAATGAATCAATAATATACGTGCCGATACAATGATACAATGTATTTAAATACAAACATACTTTCGTATTAAATTACACACACAATACCACATATAACATGATGAATAAACAAATTTTCAGTAAAAACTCATAAAATTAATGACAATTATATTTTCCGATATGTATATGTGATCTATAAATATCTTTCCATGTGGAATAATGATTTGGCGTTATTCGTTCCCAGTATTATGCGGCAAATATAATTCCAACGAGAAATACGAATATAATAACAATTTCACCGCTTAAACTAATGGGACATTATTTTTTATAATTAATGGTATAAATACAACAGTTCAGTGGTATAATATATTTGAATTTTAGTAAAATAAACTAAAAAAAAATTACTAAAAATACATTTTACAATGCAAATGTATCCCCTACAAATCAACATATAATAAACAAATGTTTTCAACGTTTTATGCCAAAATACTCAAAATGCAGTTTGAATTAATTTTGAGTTATCTTAGTACCTGGATAATTCCCGAAATAGTTAAAGACTAGAAACCGCTAATGAATGAATAGAGATATATTGGGTTTTCTAATTTATTTAGTTATTTCAGTTCTTGTTGCTCCCACTCATACTTGCACCCTGCCACTTCACCACTAGTCCATCCATCAGAGCGTCAGTTTTATAAGGTCATCTTTACCTGCTTCTGAAAGTTACTGGATACGTGAAACAAATCTCAGTTGGCTACATAATTATTATCGTATCAAACTTGAGGGTCTCAGGGGGAGGATGCAATAACTGCTCCTGCCAGAGGTTGTTGACTGTAATGATGCTGCCGTGCAGGTCTTTGAGAACGAAAAGAGGAGTAGTGAGGGATATCCAGCTCGTATAAATCTGGTAACCTAAACACCACCCATGTAAGAGACGTATTTTAACAGCCTGCGTGGAACTATTGGAACTCTCGATCCATGATAACAGTGGTGTACTGAAGTCCTCAAGTAAATACGTTATGGATGGAACAATATCCCTCACATTTGGCCACATGGTTATTCAGAATACAGCTCTTCATTCTCTGCTAAAGGGCTTTGGATAAAGGAAGGCTATACTTATAATTATAATGTAGCCCCAGCCTTACATAATTAGATTACACATATTTGTCCAGATCTACTACTTTATTTTTAAATTTTTTCCCGATAATGCTCTTGGTCGCTTTTTACGTACAGTGAAGTAAAAAAACTTATTTCCAAGGCTTTCCATAAATTTCAATGAATCTGTTAAAATGAACGTGTGATGAATTATGTTTAATATTTAACCATCAAAGGGGCGCGAAATTACCTAATTTTAACAAATATGTTAAATATAACGTTTTCCTATGAACTACAGAAATTATTATGAAACTTTCAGGTGCAAAAAAATATTAGAAATATATGTAATATTTATAAAACAGTTAACTTTTTAGCTTACATTCTAATAAAAATATAAAAATTCATATATTGTTATATTGATTTATTTATACAAAGTAGTGGAACAAGTTATAAAAGCTGTATGTTTTTAGGAGCTGAGTAATTACATTGATATTAATTAAATCATTACGTCATTGTTGGCATGTAATTAGCCGCATGAACCCTCCGGTGGTTAGTTAATTATTTACGTCACAGGCAACTTGTTAGGTCGGTGATATTTGTTTTACTGTGTAAAATGCGAAACATGTGCTTTAGTCTCAGAGCTTGCGACATCTGTTGAACAGCTGTTAGACATTTTACATGGGCGTGTAAATAAAGCTTCTTTGTGTTTGACTATGTTGTTTCTATTAATGTCAAATAATAATTATAATGCTATTGTTTTTTATAATGAATACTGTTGTAGAAAGAATAGTTCGATTTTAATATAGTCCTTGTAAGATATTAATGCCTAAGTATGTTAAAATAATTAAAATATATTTTAGATGCAAGTAGAGGTTTTAATTTTATGTTATATAACGTGTAAAACCAAATTAGTAATTAAAAAAACGTAGATAAAGGTTTATTCCTCGGAGAACACTATTTAATTCTAAAAGTTTAATTATCACTTAGTTGTTTTTAACATCGAGAAAATAAATATTTAAAAGATTTAAAATTATTAGGTGTTTAGGACTAAATTACCCTTTTACTATTTTCATTACAAAATAATTTGAAACAATACTATCCGCACATAACCAATGTAAATATACAGAGCTGAAATACCCATAATTTATTAGTAATTATTAAACAGTTCCTTATTTAAAATACGTTTTTGCACACTTATTAAAGTGTATTTTTTAATTTATTTTGCTATGTCACTCAACACGATTAGAACAAAATAAAAGATTCCATGAAACGTATCATACAATTTTGAAAATTTTTTCTTATAATAATATTTGTTAATATTTAATCTTATATTATATGAGACTATGCATAAACCATTATATTTCATTCAGGCATAAAACATTCTCTCATTATTTCTAAGATTTTTTCACTTAGATCTTTTCACTTAGAATCGAGGTCGTTTAATTCGTTTTACTACGGTATACACATTTATGAATTTATTTAGGAGATTTACTCTAGTTAATTTTCTGTCAGTAATTATATTTAATATTACATAAAAATCTAGCACGAGGTTAAACAGTCATGTAAAAGTAAATATAAATAATAAAATAAAATAAACATAAAATAGAATACAAATAAAATAAACATTTTATGAGTAAAAAAGTTAGTTCATCCAAAACATTCAAAGAAAAATAAATATGCTAATAAAACGCTATATTATTAATAGTGATTATGTTACTAATAAAATAAATGTTAATACAATCACTATTCCTTAAGTAATGTAATAACCAGGCACCATTCTGTCCCTTAAAGTGTTGACTAAATATTGAAGATAAGTTTATTCTAGAATATTATATGTACAGAATGATTCTATAATTCATGATGCCTCAATAGAACTACTTTGGCATTCTACCAACTTTCTATGGTATTGTGCAAGATTGTCCTTAATAATTCTTGGATCTAGAGGGGTGGCTGCATCTGAGGAACATTTAACGTTTTTATTAGTTGAAATATTGTTATATAAATTATTTATTTTATTGTTCTAGAAGACTCTAAATTTCGAACTTTATTTCCAACTTTACTGAAATGTATTTATTTTTGAAAATGTATGAACTACTTTATTTTCCAATTGTTTAAACGTATTGTCTACGTGAATAATACTTGACGCCAAACTAGTTATTTTAAAGTTAATTGTTAAAAGATATTCTTTAATTTTTTCGCTAAGAACTCATATATGAATGTATTTCTAACAAAAAAACAACACGTCTTTGTCCCAGTTACATTATAATAATTTATTACATGGACACTCAAGTGTCTGTAGCAAATATTATTGCACTTTTACAACCTAATTTTGGGCATGGATATTTGTATAAAACATCATATTTTAAAGGAAGTATCTTTGTCTTTTTTAGCTTTTGGTAAGTTTTGGGACAATGTTCTCAATTCCGTGGAACGAACCTTCACAGATAAATTGAATTTCAGGAAGAACATTCCATTTCTGAAAATATCTAACTCAAATAGCCCAACCCACTATTGTGCAGAGCCTTCTTAGAACTTCTATTTTATTACTTCGAAGATGATACTTTCGAAGAACATGCAATCCCAGCTCCAATCCATTCTCATCCACCCTATCGTGTTTCCCTTCTTCTTCTATGATACCTTCTAAAACATTCGCACTCCTCTTTTGAATCTCCTGTTTATTTATCACAAATACTTGCCTTCGAATGATCCAAATTATGGATGGGTCATGAAAAGTAAGAAAACGTTAATTAGAGTAATGAGGATCAGTTTTTAGTATACTTGTAGTATATTGTAGCCGGTTTGATAGATGTAAAGAGATTATTTTTATTAAAGGTCAGTTACCTGCAATCTGTAAGTGATCCTGGAAATCCTTTTCGATAACGTGTTTCGGATTTTATGCCACCATCCAATCCTAAAGCTTGAAACATTTTTTGAATTGTTATTGGTAGTCTTGTAAATGTGTTTAAAAAAACTGAACATTAAATATATTTATTCAAACATATGAGGATTAATGAAATAATGAAAAAAATGCGGTAGGTTTTTATGAATTTTAAATTGATCAAAATTATCGGTTCTCTTCTATTTTAGACAATGTTTCAAGTAATATACTTGATTGGAGTGTACTTTTGTCATTCAGTAAGTTGTGTGGGTAGGATTTTTGTTGATTTATATGTTTTAAATTGGTCTAGAGTTGTCATTTTTCGTCCATTATTGCATATGTCTAATGGTATTGAGATTTTAGTAATTATAGTTTTTATTGACAAGATGTTCGGCAACGTTTTTTTCTGGGTATTGACAGCTTTGGGAAGGTGTTATTTAAACCTTTTCTCGAATGGTCATCCTGTTTAGACTATATAGAATTTATCACAGCCATTACTATATTTTTTATACACTCTAGATTTCTTGGATAAATCTCTGTTTACTTTTTATTTCTAAGTTTCTGTAACTCGTCGGAAGTTTTTAAAGAGATTAGTTTGCCATATTTTTTCATATAGTATTTTAGGGTCAGTGGATAACTGTATCATACATAAAAGAAATCAAAAAACCAAATCCAACAGCAAGAATTTATTGACAGATAAAGAAATCAAGTATCTAAAAACTATCAACCCTCTTGCACCACCCCTAAAAGGCTTACCTAAAATACATAAAGAAGACAAACCTATAAGACCACTTAAAAACCTCGTATACGCCAGCCCCAGCCTAAAAGTTACCTGAACAAACTGGAAAGAATCATAAAACAACAAACTAAACACATGAGAAGAAATAGTTGACATAGGATAGGTATTTATCGTGTTGGAGTTTTTAGTCATATAAAGCATGCAAAAATTCAGCGAGAGCAATATACATATGATGCATAACTTTAAAACAATGGTATTACCCTTACTAACAAATTTAACATTGCAATAATAATTAAATATATATTATAAATTCAACATTCTTATGAAATTTGAATACTTTATGGTTTTAAATAAGATGTGTCTGTTCTCTCATAAATTAGCTGTTTTTACTACTTTTATCCATTTAATTTTACAATAAACAACATTTTAGGAGTTTTTATATTAATAGCAATCGACCCTGTGAAGAGTGTCTTGTTGGGTTAGTAAACAAATTACCAACAATAACCAATATCAATGTTAAAGAATTGTTAAATTACATTACATAAATTACAAGAAATGTTAAAGAACATTGGTTAATATGATAAAATGTAACTGTTTCAATAAATAACGGAAATGAATGTTACAAAGAAAAGAAAACAACTTATATCTAAATATAATAGTTGTGTCATTTAAATGATAGATTGTAACAACAATGAAAATATGTAAATAAGGCTGAAAACATGTAATCCTATATTGTGAATCTGGTTTCTGCCAGACTAATTAACAATGTAAGGGTTGTGGGACCTATCAACAGGTTACATGGACCGATCCACTTGTTGCTTGGGTTGTAAGAGTCAACTTGTAGAATCATTCTGGTGTTTCGATATAAACTATAAGAATATTATAGGCTTGAACGTTGTAATGGTAGTTTACAAGTACTTATAAAAACAAATTACTCAATAATATGTTTTTGCTCTCTTTCCCAACTAAAATCTGTTTTATAGATTTAATTTTGAAGTTTTTTAAAGTGTGGTAAAAATAACCTGCTCAATAATATATTTTTGATCTTTTTATTAATGAAAATCTGTTTTATAGATTTAATTTTGAAGTTTTTTTAAAGTGTGGTAAAAATATCTTATAGAAAAAATAGAATAAACAAACAAAATATTAAAAATGAACTAACCAACATAAAGAGGTGCTATCTTTTACTATTTTTAATTTGTGATTATAGTTTTAATTTGTCGTTAAAACAATTAGTATGAGGTGGATATAACGTCAGTGCCATTTAAAATACAACATCTAAGAGCCCAGTTTGTGCAGAAATTGTTTGCTTGGTTGAACCACAAAATTGTTGATTACAATATTTTACAAAATATTTTAAATTATACTACGAAGTTCTATGTTACTATCCAATCAGTTTAAAATGATCTGTGTGATATTCTCCAGACATATAAATTCCCATGTATTTGATGCTAGGAACTACTTTTATCAAGTTAACGAAGAACTATACTATTTAAATATTATACAATATTTATAGATCTCTGTGCACGCGGTGTAGAAAAACTAGTTTCGGAATAAAAACAAAATACATGTTATATTATAAGTGGTTATTGATTATAATCATATAATTAGATGTATACAATCTTTGGTGACTCCAATCTTCAAACATATTTTACCCATTAATCGTAATTAACCTTTTCAATTAAGGAATCTAGGCGACTTTTGACAAATATTCTTTGTGTGTAAGAAGTTTAAATTTTTGGTTGTGTTAAAAATCATATAATTCAGAATAAAATATTTAGTTGGTTTATAAAAAAATATTTTAAATACTTTATTAAATAATTATTAATAACGAATATTCGAATATTCAACAAAAAACGTTACGTTTTTTCTGTTGTATTGTCATAATGGAATATGTTTAGTTTTAAGATAAAATATTTTTTTTTTTATATTCAACATCCATTATTCCAAAACACATTCACCAATTAAAGCACCATAGTTTTTATTATAAACAGAAACCATATTTAAAACTATGTAAATTATCATATGATATATTTGATACTTTTAAATAATTTAAGACTTAAATGGATTCATGGGATATAATATAAAATAAAAACTAGATTTAAGGATTCAAAATTAATAATGTTAATTTTATTAAAAACAACATTGCCATAGTTTGATTTTGTATAGTCCGTAGTGTGCTCTTTATCGGTCGGATAATTAATGAAGTGTTTACTAGCACTGTAGTAATGGACAATTTGTAGCACCTTTCATCTTTTATCGTTTATTTTGTATAGTCCGTAGTTTGCTCTTTATCGGTCGGATAATTAATGAAGTGTTTACTAGCACTGTAGTAATGGGCCATTTGTAGCACCTTTCATCTTTTATCGTTCATTTTGTATAGTCCGTAGTGTGCTCTTTATCGGTCGGATAATTAATGAAGTGTTTACTAGCACTGTAGTAATGGACAATTTGTAGCACCTTTCATCTTTTATCGTTTATTTTGTATAGTCCGTAGTTTGCTCTTTATCGGTCGGATAATTAATGAAGTGTTTACTAGCACTGTAGTAATGGGCCATTTGTAGCACCTTTCATCTTTTATCGTTCATTTTGTATAGTCCATAGTGTGCTCTTTATCGATCGGATAATTAATGAAGTGTTTACTAGCACTGTAGTAATGGACAATTTGTAGCACCTTTCATCTTTTATCGTTTATTTTGTATAGTCCATAGTGTGCTCTTTATCGGTCGGATAATTAATGAAGTGTTTACTAGCACTGTAGTAATGGGCCATTTGTAGCACCTTTCATCTTTTATCGTTCATTTTGTATAGTCCATAGTGTGCTCTTTATCGATCGGATAATTAATGAAGTGTTTACTAGCACTGTAGTAATGGGCCATTTGTAGCACCTTTCATCTTTTATCGTTCATTTTGTATAGTCCATAGTGTGCTCTTTATCGATCGGATAATTAATGAAGTGTTTACTAGCACTGTAGTAATGGACAATTTGTAGCACCTTTCATCTTTTATCGTTCATTTTGTATAGTCCATAGTGTGCTCTTTATCGATCGGATAATTAATGAAGTGTTTACTAGCACTGTAGTAATGGACAATTTGTAGCACCTTTCATCTTTTATCGTTCATTTTGTATAGTCCATAGTGTGCTCTTTATCGATCGGATAATTAATGAAGTGTTTACTAGCACTGTAGTAATGGGCCATTTGTAGCACCTTTCATCTTTTAACGTTCATTTTGTATAGTCCATAGTGTGCTCTTTATCGATCGGATAATTAATGAAGTGTTTACTAGCACTGTAGTAATGGGCCATTTGTAGCACCTTTCATCTTTTATCGTTCATTTTGTATAGTCCATAGTGTGCTCTTTATCGATCGGATAATTAATGAAGTGTTTACTAGCACTGTAGTAATGGGCCATTTGTAGCACCTTTCATCTTTTATCGTTCATTTTGTATAGTCCGTAGTGTGCTCTTTATCGATCGGATAATTAATGAAGTGTTTACTAGCACTGTAGTAATGGACAATTTGTAGCACCTTTCATATTTTATCGTTCATTTTGTATAGTCCATAGTGTGCTCTTTATCGATCGGATAATTAATGAAGTGTTTACTAGCACTGTAGTAATGGACAATTTGTAGCACCTTTCATATTTTATCGTTCATTTTGTATAGTCCATAGTGTGCTCTTTATCGATCGGATAATTAATGAAGTGTTTACTAGCACTGTAGTAATGGACAATTTGTAGCACCTTTCATCTTTTATCGTTTATTTTGTATAGTCCGTAGTTTGCTCTTTATCGGTCGGATAATTAATGAAGTGTTTACTAGCACTGTAGTAATGGACAGTTTGTAGCACCTTTCATCTTTTATCGTTTATTTTGTATAGTCCATAGTGTGCTCTTTATCGATCGGATAATTAATGAAGTGTTTACTAGCACTGTAGTAATGGACAATTTGTAGCACCTTTCATCTTTTATCGTTTATTTTGTATAGTCCGTAGTTTGCTCTTTATCGGTCGGATAATTAATGAAGTGTTTACTAGCACTGTAGTAATGGGCCATTTGTAGCACCTTTCATCTTTTATCGTTCATTTTGTATAGTCCATAGTGTGCTCTTTATCGATCGGATAATTAATGAAGTGTTTACTAGCACTGTAGTAATGGACAATTTGTAGCACCTTTCATCTTTTATCGTTCATTTTGTATAGTCCATAGTGTGCTCTTTATCGATCGGATAATTAATAAAGTGTTTACTAGCACTGTAGTAATGGGCCATTTGTAGCACCTTTCATCTTTTATCGTTCATTTTGTATAGTCCATAGTGTGCTCTTTATCGATCGGATAATTAATGATGTGTTTACTAGCACTGTAGTAATGGGCCATTTGTAGCACCTTTCATCTTTTATCGTTCATTTTGTATAGTCCATAGTGTGCTCTTTATCGATCGGATAATTAATGAAGTGTTTACTAGCACTGTAGTAATGGACAATTTGTAGCACCTTTCATATTTTATCGTTCATTTTGTATAGTCCATAGTGTGCTCTTTATCGATCGGATAATTAATGAAGTGTTTACTAGCACTGTAGTAATGGGCCATTTGTAGCACCTTTCATCTTTTATCGTTCATTTTGTATAGTCCATAGTGTGCTCTTTATCGATCGGATAATTAATGAAGTGTTTACTAGCACTGTAGTAATGGACAATTTGTAGCACCTTTCATCTTTTATCGTTCATTTTGTATAGTCCATAGTGTGCTCTTTATCGATCGGATAATTAATGAAGTGTTTACTAGCACTGTAGTAATGGGCCATTTGTAGCACCTTTCATCTTTTAACGTTCATTTTGTATAGTCCATAGTGTGCTCTTTATCGATCGGATAATTAATGAAGTGTTTACTAGCACTGTAGTAATGGGCCATTTGTAGCACCTTTCATCTTTTATCGTTCATTTTGTATAGTCCATAGTGTGCTCTTTATCGATCGGATAATTAATGAAGTGTTTACTAGCACTGTAGTAATGGACAATTTGTAGCACCTTTCATATTTTATCGTTTATTTTGTATAGTCCGTAGTGTGCTCTTTATCGATCGGATAATTAATGAAGTGTTTACTAGCACTGTAGTAATGGACAATTTGTAGCACCTTTCATATTTTATCGTTCATTTTGTATAGTCCATAGTGTGCTCTTTATCGATCGGATAATTAATGAAGTGTTTACTAGCACTGTAGTAATGGACAATTTGTAGCACCTTTCATATTTTATCGTTCATTTTGTATAGTCCATAGTGTGCTCTTTATCGATCGGATAATTAATGAAGTGTTTACTAGCACTGTAGTAATGGACAATTTGTAGCACCTTTCATCTTTTATCGTTTATTTACGACATAGTTTCATCCTTTGTTACCGTTTTACTGTACGTAATTCACATTGCTTGTTATAAAATTTGTATGTGTTACTAAAGAAACAAACTTGATATTACTACATATTTATTTTACTTGAACTTGTTTTTTGCTCATAAAACGGGCATGAGAGTTAGATTTGCTTGGTTATATCATTATAATATACCTAAAGCCCTTATCCAAATAACTTATTGGAATTCGTTAAATAGTTACAGATACTGGGAAACATAAAAAATGCATATTAATTGAATTCAAATTAAAATATATTTTATATTATTAGTAAATTATTACAACGTCTCTTATTTTATTTTATGTGACGGAATATAATACAGTCATGCCTCTGATGTTTTGCTGAATAGATGTGAATCAAGAGCTCCTCTTTAGTGAGTTTAACGGTCTATTTAAGGAAAAAGGTGAGTAAAAAAAGACTGCCAGTAGAAACTCTCATGCTGAAAACTGCCCCATAAAACCGACCAATAGCACATATTTATGAACGTATATGTGCTATGGTTGAGAGAGAGAACGTACATATATATGAAATCGTATCCTAACGATGTATGTTCTTTAATAATTACTCTGATTTTTAAATTTAATATTAACATACTAGTAATGTAACGATTATTTCATTATTACTTTTATAAAAAAGTAAGTTATACATTAAAAAACTAGAACATAAAAATATAATAAATATAAATATTTCAAGAATCATCGTTCATCAATTTTGATTATCTGCTTCATCGTGATTGGAACATCAAAAAATAAATTTAATAATAATACACTATCCCTTGGAAGCATAATTTACAAAAATCAAAACTCCTATATTAAATTTTTTTCAAAATTTATTGATATACTGTCAGTTCTTTTAAGTAATTAAAAAATAGTTCCCAATTCATTACCTAGATACAAGCTTATATCTGAACTACATATTACATTAATAACTATTATGTTGATGCATTTTTAATAAAACCAAGTCCAAATAAATAAAGCAAATACGACATTTTGCGTTTATAGTGATATTGTATAGGGTAATTTACTATTATATATAAAGTAAACTAAAACGGGACATCAGATGAAATATACTCTAACACACCATCTTATTTTATTTACCAGATTGTTCCCTGTTTATAGTCCATAACGTATCTCAATGTTTGTTGGTTGTAAACAGTTTCATGTGCCTAGTAAAAGGCAATTCCCTGTGGTTTCTCGGGTTTATTCGGCCCAAAACTATGACATATATGTATCTTGTACTAGTGTCTTAGTGCACGTGGAATATGAATTTAACGGGAAATTTTGATCCCACAATGCCAAAAGGTAGAGCAGGAATAGAATAGTATTATTTAGAATAGGTAATTTAATTTTAACGCACTCTGTAACAATATTTTACAACCCAAAGTCTTTGAGGTGTTCAAACGATTACAAACACGATAAAGTATTTATAAGCTGTAAGTCTTCAACTTAATAAAATAAATTATAGCACTATACTTATTTACTATCATCTGAAATGAATAATGAAAATAATTATATTTATTAAAACACACTTGTAATATATTTATTTATGTAATTCGTATTTTGAATGATTTGATAATATTATTTAGGAGTCTAAATAAAAAATATACTAGGAACAAAAACAACATACTTTAAAATTGTATAAACATTTGAAAGTGAAAAATTCTTTCAAATAAATATGGTGATTAAAACATTCATAAATAGAGAATCGATGTAATCATGTCATCGTACAAGAACGTTTTGGAAGAAGTAAACAGAGTTATATTCGGGAAATGGTAATCTTTTATTCAGGGGAAACAATTTAACACTCAGACGGTAATCTTCAACCGTCAAAATGTCTTTCTTAGTTATTCCAATTTAAATTATAGCGAACATTTTCCTCTAACTAATAACTGCTGGTAAAATTGTTTTACTTTGAACGAATAGTTTTCTATAATTATTCTTTATTTAAGGAAGTGTTACCTTCATAATTATTTCAACGAAAGTTGCTTAAAACTTCTTATAAACAACCCATACTATGAAAATGATTGTAAAGATTGGTGAATATATTGAAAATAATTTTTTATTTCCATATATTTGCTCTGTGTGGCTAATGAATAATTATTTTAGAAACTAAAATTATCATAACATGACTTGTTAATTGTGAATGGAAATAATTTTTACGCCTATGTTACATTGAGTTTACTAACTAGTACATGTTATAAGAATAAAAGTTATGTGAGTAGAATATATCCCATTTATAGTATAATTTTTATTAGTAACCATTACTGTGTGTGTGTGTTTTTTTTACTTATGACTATGGCAATACTCATACAAGTTGATATCGCATCTTAATCCAAATTCTGATATGTTTTTATGACTTACTTTTTGATCTGAAAGTGTGCTTTATCTAGGCACAACTCATTTTTAGTTTTCTTTGTAATGTAATTCTTCCTTAACCACTTAAAGCCGCGCCCGTCATATGTCGTGTTGTCTCGCACAGCTGATTGTTTCTTGTTTGACGTAAATAAACTGGATCAGTGCAGTTGAAAATTGTCGTTAAAGTAAGAAAATCACTACTCTCCGTTCACACTTTAGATGAGACTGTGTGGGCTATGGACGGTCGCCGCGCTACTGTCTATCCTAAATACATCACATATAAAAAAACGACGTTTTATATCGCTCTCAGTGTACCTGTCATCTATAGTGGTAATCATAATTCAAGTAAAATGAATTTAAAATTAATTAATATCGACAGCAGAGTATTTATTAAAGCTCAGTTAATATCTATTACAGTAGCTGTATTTAATAAAGGCAACATAATTTGTCATTAATTGATTAAAATTGAAAACACTAAAAAATATGAGCATAAAAAATCAAAACAAAACAATAGACACGTTATAAAATACTCGTAAGATTTCTTTTATTTGAAAATGACGAAGATTTTTTTGAGTAAATATTTTTGTAGCTATAATCAGCTTTGTAAATTAAAACAACATTACTGATTTATTTCATATATTTTTAATATTTGGTAATTTATTACAACGCACAAATTACTAACAAAAAAACTACTTAAAACTAACGTAGAAGCATGTTTGTCTGATATAAATTCAGAATCTGTGAATGTTTTGTACGTGGCTAGTAGCACGGAAGCTCCATTACAATTGCATGGGCAATTCAGCGCCCACAGTCTCAACTAACGTGTGAACAGAGAGTAGGCAGGGTCTCCTGAAGCACATTTATTACTGGTGTTTAATCAAACGTATTTACCAATTTATACATTCTTTTATCATATGAAGTAATATGCGTTCTCCGATAACACAGATCTCTCTCCTACAAAGTATAATCAATTTCATATGAATACAACCTTATTGTCAGTTTGAAATGTAAATATTTCTATGTTTAAAAGAATACTTTAAAAGAGTTAGTTGTTGCAAAAATTATGCTATCATAACAGTGACACATGACCTACTAGTAAGTCGGTAACTTTTCGTACAAGTTAACTTGAGTAAAAAGTCAATACATGATCAGATGAGTAGACGATAGAACGATGAATGAGGTTATAAAATTATCATTTACCAAAATACAGAAAACTCTTGCCTAACCGTTACAGGATACGTTGTCCCTCGTCGTAGACAGCTACAGCTTTTGAACCCTATATAGGATGAAAACACGTTTTAAATAAGCAATAAACATTTAAGGGCATTAAAACACCTCCCATACTACCATTGTGGTAGTAAAAACCTTATTAAACATATCAAACCATGTTATTTTACAAAACGCACTAGACGAATTCAAACTATGTTTATAACTGATATGCACGTTTTCAAAGAACATATGTATTTTTTTCCAAGCAACCTTAGAGCTTGTTACTTATTGATTACTTCTTCACTTCTTTATTTTATATTCTTATGTCAACATGAAAAATCTAGATAAAATGGTAACTACCTGATTTTACCACTGAAGCAGTTATGGTTAGAAACAACAAAGAGTTAGATACAGTCTATCGACCATCAATAAAATTGGTGGTAGTGAGAAGTAGTAAGACGATGAGATTCTCTGGAAAAGAACTTAAGTGGTCACACATATGTTTTTCAGATATTTTATGCATAGTACCAATAATGGAGATAGTGTTGAGATGATCAATCTTTAAAGATAGCGTGACATTAGCTTTCTTTCAAATGGATGGAAATACTCCCGTTAATAAATTGTAGTTAAAATAAAGACAAGCACAGACGCAATGATTTCAGTGACAACATTAGTGGTAATTCCGTGAACCCAGGTCGTAGCGTAGTTATCTGCCTAACATCAGCAGATCGATAAAACGTTTCCCTGGTGTCCTTCACCAGGGAACCAGTCTGTTACCAACAGTAACAGTTAGGAATCTGAAAAGTGTCATGTATACTTCCACAAGTCAGTCAGCTTTTATCCCTATTTGTCTTTAATACTCTGGCCACGGATCTTCGTAAGCATTTTTCTCCAACTGCTCTTCCATTATTAAACAGGAAAAACTGCAAATTTTATTTGACTTTATGCATGAAATGTTCATTCTTCTTGCACTCTCTTTTTAAGAGATCAATACGTTATGCAGCTTGCAGGGTAGTGTGTAAACGTCATCTTCTTTCGTGGAATTAGACCTCTCATTGCCCCAATTATTGAGACTCAAGTGAAAGAGTCATGAAGATGCTTGATTAGTTCAAAATTCAGGTAGAAAATGTAAATGTAATGTAATGAATAATTGTCAAGCCAACTTGCTCCAGGATAGGTAGTACTCATAGGTGGATGATACGTATATATAAAAAAAAAATGCAATTATATATGCAACAAATTACAAAACTGATTTTTTAGTCAAAATGACAACCAAGTGCAATCAACATATCATCAATGTTTAATTTAAGATCTTTAATTTCCTTATACCTGGACGCGTGATGTTTCATTAAATCAACTTTCTTCTTTAGGAAGCAAAGAAAGGTGAGGACATTAATCCGTGTTTCCACTTAAAACACAACCTTAACCTGAATCCTATCAGGAAACTATTAATACTATGTCTTCTTAAACATGGTACAGTATAACCTCACTCGACTGGCCCTCGGTCTTCCGGACCCCTATAGTTTGGCTTAAACGTCAAATTTCGACTGTAGTTAAACTTCCATGGTTCAAATCTCTGAGATAGTGGTCGTTACTTTACCCGTTCAATAACGTGTCAAAACGTCACACACACGACTGCAGTGCTAAGTTAACTGGCGAGTGAAGTTAAATAAAAGAAAGAGAAACAAGATTTACATATCAATTTAAAACACATTTCAATGATACGTGGTTTGGATTGATTATTTCTACTATATATATATATATTTAAATTAAAATCATTATAGGATTTGTATAGTTGTAAATGCAGTCTAATGTCAATCATTTAGCTATATTATGTAGTGAAGACAATAAGGAATAGCTTGAACACGAAGACTTATAGTTTGACAAAATAACAAAAGATTTTGTATTCCATAACTTTCTTAAGTTTAATTTTATTCAAATTATCTAAAGATACGTAGATAAGTGAAGTTGCTACCTATGTCAATATAGTTAAGCTATAGTTAGTTACCTAGTGTATGGGTGGGCTATCACTATCACTGTAGGTGGAGTCACTACGTGGGTACAGGTATAGGTGGGGGGTCACTATCACTGTACGTGTATGGGAAGGCGTGTGGGTCATTACGACTGTACGTGTATGGGTGACGGATGGATCATTACGACTGTACGTGTATGGGTGGGCGAGTGGGTCATTACAACTGTACGTGTACGGGTGGGCAGGTGGGTCATTACGACTGTACGTATATGGAGAAGAAACTTTATACATCAATTTTAGCCTAAAAAAGTATCAAATTTTGTTGTAATATTTATAGGTTGTAACCTATAATCACTTCATTAAACTTTTCTCTAACTGCTATATTTGCTGTGAGATTAATTGTTGATTTACTTTTTACTTTTTCCAAAGATTAGACACAGAACTGATGACCTTTTTGGCATTCTATCCACCTGCCAAATCATAAGACCCGTTTTATTTCCGTTGTAATGGACATTACTAAAGCCGCTTAAGTGGTTTTAGTTTCTTTGGTCTTCCAGGAAAGATGTCTCTGTCTTTCAATTTACAATAATCTGCTGTAATAATAACTAACTGCAAAGGGTCTCTTTGGATTGTTTAAATCATAGAAACCTTTTTATTTTAATTGACTTTTAACTTATTAGGGTTTTCCCTTGAAACATTTTACATTAGACGTAATGGTCTTTTTGTTTTGAGAAGTTTATTCCCACTTGTACAAAAGATTTACAATCTTCTTCCTTATTTAGCAGAATACTACAAGCATTGATTTTATACACAAGTAGATTTCCCATCCAATGTTAAATTTTGAATCTCAAAACATCAGCTGTTTTTAAGGTCTATTGTGGAGCGTTAGTGTAGTCCCATTTAAATATAATGCAGTATAAATCAGCTGTGGTTGCGGGCCTCACTAACTAACAAAATTACTGACACAAATATTTTTATTATATGGTTTATCTATTGCAGGTTTATATAATCAATGCTACAAGTTTACAAAGTCCCAGATGTATACATGAATATTCTGGCCCCGTGAGAATTTAAATTGAAATTTTTTTTAAAGGTTTACGCTTTCCAAACTAACATGGTTGTTGGTTACCTTTTTTCAGTAGTCTCAATTTTTTAAACTACCAAACTGCCTTTATTTTCTTTTTAAATTGACTCTTGACATTGTATTTATGCTATAATTACATAATATCCTCAAAGACACTTTTGAATGGACGATATTTAATCAGTATTTGGAATTTTTTTCTATGGAACTAAAACTACATTAATAAACTGGATAAGTTTACCTCAGTATTTATCACAGACAGATGTCGCTTGAATACTTCTCTTAAAATAAATTAATTTAACCTTATAATACATATTGCATAAATCAAGGAGGTGCTATTGTATTACGTACCATATACTTTAAATTAAAGCCAACCATTCAGGCGCGACTTATGACTCCATTTAATTGTCATTTTACAATGGAGGAATAGTTACTGACAGCAGAAGTCAGCACCACTGTACTTGTATGGATGGGTGGAATAGTCATACATTGTCTTATACGACAGTAAAATATTGTAAGCCCTGATAATATAAATACATACAAAGTAAGACTTTATATTTACTTTTATTTATAATAAATAGAAACTACATAAAATCATTTTTATAGATTTTTCAGTAACAACAAGTTATACGGTAATACATACTCAAACACATTTTCGTTACTGAAATGAATGAACAGGGAAAATAAAACCAACATCCACGTCACCTCAGCTGAACCACACGGGGAGAACAGAGGAACGCCTGATGGAGAAATTTAAGCTATAACAGTTTAAATGTTCCTTACTTTGCTTACTTATTCATGTACTTCTATGCACAATGATATTCAATTTACGTGTTTATCAAAACTTCTGCATATACTGTATAACCTCCTAAAATATGAGATTTATGTTTGTGAAATGTTTAAATGTACATATTGCATATCTTCATAATTCGAAGACTAGAACAAACACCTTTGATGATTTTATAAGGTTTATTCCAGTTTTTTTCAAATGTTTTCCTTACATAGGAACGTTTTAAATTAATATAATACGAGTAAAAGGCTAGAGTAAACTTTTAATAATTTAATTGCGTATTTAAATTAAAAAATTACAATTAAATTATTAAAACAGTTCTATCTTGCAATAAAATATAGGGACTGCCAGCTGTAATGGAGACGCCCACCACCATCGTCCATGGGTAGGTGTGTGGGTGGGTTTTGGATGACGAAGGACGCCTTCACTATCTTGTACCACTTGGGAATTGATCGAAAAAACAAACATATACAAAAAAAACTGAATTTAACAATTCGAGTTGAAGAACACTTAATAAACGTTGAACAGGAAAGAAAAAATTTAGTACTTAAAAGAGACTAAACCTCTTTTAACTTTCTCTGATTTAATTTTCTCTGATCTCCCTTGCGCTGTCTCACGGACTAGGGATCCTATAGTGGCTGAAGACACCTACCACCCGCCTTGGATATTGACTTGAGTGTACCTCTATCTGCCGTTGCTTCTCAATTTACTTTCGCCCCTAATTACTACAAATGCGTTATGCAGCAACTGAGAGCTGAAATCAATGATTTGAATTTGGATTTGGAGCGGTCTGAGGGTGGCAGTGAAGCTAACTTTAATAAATACATCACTGAGAAAAGCAGCATGATTAAAAGAAATTCTCCTCTGAAACGTGTTGGAAGATCTCCTTTCCCTCGTTGGTTTAGCTATGAGCTTAAGTCTATGGTGATTAACAAAAAAAATTGCATAGAATTTATAAGACCACAGGTTTGGGAAGTGACTACATGGCCTTTGCTAGAGCTATAACTGCATGTAAGGCCCTTGCTGTTGGATGTTACAAATCTTACATTTCACATGTTGATGGTGCTATCTCCTCTGGAAATCCTAAGGTTTTTTTAAGTCACGTCAAGAACCTTAGGCGCAGCGACACTACACCCTTTAATATGACTCTAGGCAACAGGGAATCTTCTGATTCAACTGAAATGTGCAATTTATATGCTCGTCACTTCTCCAGTGTCTACTCTGAACCTGTTCAAAGCACTGTGGTTCTACCCTTAAGAGACAACAATGTTTTCATGTCAAAAGTTGAATGCGGCGCTGAGGATGTTAAAAAAAAGATCGATGCGCTTGACGTATCAAAAGGTGTTGGACCTGACTGCATCCCTCCGGTCATCATGCGACAATGCAGTGACCTGCTGTGTAGCCCGCTCTCTAAGCTCTTCAACCTTAGTCTCCAAGAAGGTTTCTTTCCTTCGTCTCTGAAAACTACTTACGTAGTTCCAATTTTTAAAGATGGAAGTAGAGATTCAGCATCCTGCTATCGACCCATTACCATACAGTCACCGATTGCCAAGATATTTGAATCAATAGTCCTCGATCGCCTTAAGCCACTCTTTGCTTCAATTTTAATACCGGAACAACACGGTTTTACTAGTGGCCGCTCGACCGTTACTAATCTTGTCGAGTACGAGGAATATATTCTGGCTGCCTTCGCTAAATACTCTCAAGTAGATGCAGTGTACCTAGACTGTAGCAAGGCATTCGAAAAGGTTAGCCACACCTTGCTTATATCTAAGCTTGAGTCTTATGGCATTTTGGACCCTCTACTATCTTGGTTGAACAGCTATCTGACAGGAAGATCATCCATGGTCAGGTTTGGTGGTGGCTTTTCTAATCCCTTCAGTGTCAAATCAGGGGTTCCTCAAGGCTCCCTATTAGGTCCCTACCTTTTCAACCTGTAGACGACATTGGTGAGGTCATTGAGAGCAATTTTCTACTCTTCGCTGATGACATTAAGCTCTTCAGAGTTATTAACAGAGTCGAGGACAGCAATATTTTGCAGCGGTCACTAGATGGTGTTGCTAAGTGGTGTGAAGACAATCTTATGCAGCTTAATAAGTCTAAATGTTGGGTAATGTCCTTTCATAGAGGTGATACTAATCTCAAAGAAGATCATTGTATCCAGAGCACTAGTTTGCAGCATGTTCAGTTTATCAAGGATTTAGGAGTGTATTTAAGTCAAACTCTTTCTCCTGAACGTCATATTGATGTAATCTCTGGCAGAGCTAGTAGGCTACTGGGGCTTCTATCACGAGCTGCTAGAAGTGGTTTATCCATACACTCCATTACAACTCTGTACAAATATTTTCTGCGTCCTAATCTTGAGTATGCTTCTGTTGTTTGGAAACCATTCTATCTATATCTTCATCACACCATCAGATTGGAAAGAATACAAAGAAGATTTATTAGACTTGTTGGTTCAAGATTGGGGTTTCCATTCTACGATGTTCCTGTTGAAGATTTGATGAAGCAACTTGACATTTGCCCTCTTGAAGTTCGGCGTGATCTTGCTGACCTTCCTTTTCAAGCTGATAAATGGCAAAATCGACTGTCCTGCTCTGCTCTCCAAGATTGAGTTCAGGATTCCACGCATCACTAGGTCAACGGAGCTTCGTCCACAAAGTTTGGACCAGTGGCAAGATTGCATCAACTTGGAAACTCCGTCCCTGTTGAAGTGGATTTCTTCAATGACAGTCTTAGCACTCTGAAACGGAAATGGATTGCCTCTTCAACATAGAACTTTCCACAATGCAACCTACCTAGCTCACCTCCCTAATTACCTCCACACTTGTTACCCACTTTTACCACATACACACACACACACACACACACACACACACACACACACACACACACACACACACACACACACACACACACACACACACACACACACACACACACACACACACACACAGACGCACGCTGGCACACATACGCACATTGTCTACAATACTTAAACGCTACGCATGTTAATGTTGTTTTAAGCAACCCTTATTTTGTTGTTGTGTTATTTATTTATTTTATCTATTTATTATATAATTTATCAATATTGTTAATCAAACTTTTATTGTTTTTATTTTTTAAATAGATATTACTGTTATTTAATATTATTTCATTTCTCTTAATTTATTGTTGTTATATATTCTTACCGATTATGGCTGTTTACTTTTTATTTAATTTATTTCTGGGTTCTTATCTACAGGCACACGCTCGAACACACACACACACACTTTTTTTACCTTTTTTATTATTTCTATATATATACTGTTGTTTGTTAATATTTTCGTTGTACTATTAAAATTACTATTAAATTATTGTAGTTATTATTAAATATATATTGTTGTTACTAATAATTATTTGATTTTTGTTATCATTTAATTTTATCTTTGATCTGTTAACTTTGTACCCACTCACACTTGCAGGCTCACAAACATATGCACTTGCACGCAAACACACCTATTTGCAATATTATTAATTATAGTCAGCTCTTATCTGTTACAGTATTATCCTTTAGTATTATTGCCTTTATACCAATTAGCTCAATTTTTTAGTCTGCATTGTTATTTATATAATATCAAACTATGTTTAGTGTTATTTTCCTTTACTACATATTATTAGCTTGTATAATCAATTAATTAATTTCGTTGGAATTGTTACTTTAAATATATTATTATTCTTAGTCATAGCACATTTTAGCTTGTTTTTCTTCTGATATTATTACTCACTTATTATATTTCTTTGCACTGTTTACTAAATTGTACCACTTTGTCTATTTCTTGTTTTATTGTATTATTGTTTTTGTCTGTCATCAAATTTATGTATGTAATGGCATTGCCGTTGAAATAAATAAATAAAATAAATAAATAAACCATCAATCTTCACCCTGCAACTGGTGCAGGTAAATACTACTGTCTGACATTTAGAAAACCCCTTTACCGTCGTATGGTTTCTTTTTCAATATTTTAAACAACATTACAGTTTTTGAAATAGTGTGTTGGTTATTCAATAATATGATTTTTGATAGTCGTAAAAATCTTCTTCGTAAAGTATGTAGAATAGGTAAACAGTTTGTAAAAAGGCTTCATAACTAGTCCTGATCACCTTTGGTTGTTTTAGTCCTAAAGTAGTTTATGTATATATTTTCAAAGAGAAATCGGGCATTTGTTGGAGTAGTCTACTTAATTCAATGATCGATCAATAATCAATGTAGTATTAGACTATGTGATTTGATTAGGTATGCTGAAATTACTTTAATCTCAAATATAACAAAGAGTAAATACATGTGGAAATTGCTAGCAATGTATGCTAAATCCTATCTGGATATGTTTATCTGTCCACCTACTTTGTTACTTGACGTGACATCACCAGTTTCCGACAGTCGAATAACACGTTTGTCTCAGGATCTGGTAAATGTCCCACCACAAATTAGACATGCTCTCGTACATTTATTTAACAGCCTTCACATACTTTGTTACTTGGCGTGACATCACCAGTTCCCGACACTCAAGTAACACGTTTGTCTTAGGGTCTGGTACATGTCCCGCCACAAATACAACATGCTCTCGTACATTTATTTGACAGCCCTCACATATTTTGTTACTTGGCGTGACATTACCAGTTCCCGACACTCAAGTAACACGTTTGTCTCAGGATCGGGTAGATTTCGTGCCACAAATACGACATTCTCTCTTAATGCGTACATCCCGAGATTACACGATATCTGAAATTTACTTAACAATACATTACGTTTAGAGAATTTAAGTCCTACTACCATTGTCTTATAACTAAAGTTCTTTAATAAGAGGTACTAATTCATCCCTGATATTTAGAAAGAATGTTTGTAGGAGTTTCTGTGTATACATCTGATTAAATAATCACTAATTTGTAAGTTTAAATGGACAAAAATGTATATTTACTGAAATTGAATAATTGTTTGTTTAGTTATTATGGGATAACTTGCCGTTGCGACATTCATACTGTCGGGACTAATTTACCTTCTTACTGAAGCAAAATGGACATAAATCAGTAACTGAGGTGATGAAAGCTATGATGGGTTTAACTCGCCTTCTTACTGTTGCCGGCTAATGTCGGGACTATAACCTTCTTAGTGATGCGAAATGGACATAAAGCAGTAACTAAGGCGATGAAAGCTACGATGGGTTTAACTCACCTTCTTACTGTTGTCGGCTGATGTCAGTACTAAAATACCTTCTTAGTGAAGCGAAATGGAGATAAAGCAGTAACTGAGGTAATGAAAGCTACGATAGATTTAACTCACCTTACTGTTGCCGGCTGATGTCGGGACTAAAATATTTTCTTGTGAAGTGAAATGGAGATAAAGCAGTAAATGAATCAATGAAAGCTACGATAGATTTAACTCACCTTCTTACTGTTGCCAGCTGATGTCGGGACTAAAATACTTTCTTTGTGAAGCGAAATGGAGATAAAGCAGGAAATGAGTCAATGAAAGCTACGATAGATTTAACTCACCTTCTTACTGTTGTCGGCTGATGTCGGGACTAAAATATTTTCTTTGTGAAGCGAAATGGAGATAAAACAGTAAATGAGTCAATGAAAGCTACAATGGATATAACTCTTCTTCTTACTGATACCGGCTGATGTCGGGACTAATATACCTTCTCAGTGAAGTGAAATGAAGATAAAGCAGTATCTGAAGTAATGAAAGCTATGATGGGTTTAACTCACCTTCTCACTGTTACTGGCTGATGTCGGGACTAAAATACCCTTTTAGTAAAGCAGAATGGAGATAAATCAGTAACTAAGGCAGTGAAAGCTACGATAGATTTATCTCGCCATCTTATAATTGCCGGCTGATGTCAGGACCTAAATACTATCTTAGTGTAGTGAAATGAATATAAAGCAGTATCTTAGGTATTGAAAGCTACGATGGGTTTAACTCACCTTCTCACTGTTACTGGCTGATGTCGGAACTAAAATACTATCTTAGTGTAGTGAAATGGAGATAAAGCATTATCTGAGGTAATGAAAGCTATGATGGGTTTGACTAACCTTTTTACTGACGCAGCCCTATCGTAGTGTATTTGGCTGTTGTTTGATTCCATACTTCTCTTTTTGGATGATTATATATATTCGGTAATTTATTTAATTATGCTTACTATTGTGGGAAGATTAGACCGAATAAAAAAACGATTAGGTTAGGTTAGGTGGAAATATATCGAAACATTGACTTCACGTTTTTTTACATGAAAACCTACGAGTAAATTTATAAGAGACATAAGAGCTAATAAGTAATGATAACTAAAAAAATTTATTAAAGAGACCTTTATTACAAGTAGATATATTATAAAACATAATTCTACCAAATAATATTGCGATATGACCTAAGATAAAGTATGTAGTGCATACTAAATAAAAGTTTTATAATTGTCTAGGTTTTAATCAAATATTACTAATTATATTTTACAATAAGACAAGTCTAAAAATAATTATTTACGTTTAATTTATTTTTTCATAAGCGGTCACAATTATTATAAGGTACTATGAACTCAATGCTTTGCAAACTATATCACAGAAGCATTCTTGGAATTGTTTAGAAATCTTTTACTTAGCAAATTTGAAAGACGTCTGAGCTATACATGGAAATACCTTAAAATGGTTGGGTAAATCCATATGTATGGCCTCCACCACCCTTAAACCTAAATATTTGACATATTTTTGGAAAATAATTACTATTTCAAAAACATACTTTAGTGGAGTACGAAGGATAAAATAAATTTCTTCCGAAACTTAATTTAATCTAAATTGTTTGATAACTGTAAAGGCATTAAAAAAACTCAAAAGAAACTTTATTCCAAATACATTTATTACATATATTTACAGTTTAGATGACCAAATGTCTTAGTTTGATTATCTAAATAAAGGCCCTACCCGTCCCCATCCCCCTAACAGATATGTGCAATTCTGTCTTTTACTTCCATTTGCGATATAAATGGAATATACATCAATTAATTGGCATATTCCAGTACCCTTAAGCAATAGGACACGGCAGATAATTCGCACGAGGATTGTGTTTAAAGGTTAAATTTTTGTGAAACCAAAGCAAAAACAAAACATTGTTTTGCCTCTTTGTGTTTCGTTGCTATTACTCTGCTTTTGGGGGAAAGGGACATGCCCTCGTGAGAACTCTCTGCCTTAAACCATTGCTTAAGAATATTGGAACATTCCAATTATTGTATGCATATTCCATTTTAAGAGTATAAGTTTACCAAAAATGGGTGTTCAAGTAAGTGTCCTTCCTACTCCATTAAAGTATATTTTTGAAATAATAATTGTTTTCCATAGATATGTAAGATATTTAGGTTTAAGGGTGGTGGAAACCATTTGTCTGACCTGACCTTACCCAAAAATGTTATGGTATTTTTTACAAAAAGTTATGAAAAAAATATTAATAGATAAGTAGAACACTTTTTATATTTTTATAGAAAGGTTTCAAAAAAATCCAACAATGCTTCTGTGACATATTTCACAAATCATGAAAACTCCCAGTTTCTTAAAATAATTATGACCACTTATCAATAACGTAGAATCAGTAGTAAAATTACTTGTAGAATTGCCATATTGCAAAATACAATAAGCAATAGATGATTAAAAATGAGACAGTTAGCTAATAAAAGTGTGTTTTAATGTACAATACATTCTCTATGTTTTCATCATATCGCTTTAATATTTGGAAACTGTTCTGTTTTACAATATATATACTTGTTACAAAAGTCCATTTGTTAAATTTTATAATCAGGCCTATCATTTATTCTTGGAACTCTCTTATTTCTCTCTTATGTCACTTATAAATGTGTTTATAGTTTTCCATGTGAGAAATTTACAGTTAGTGATCCGATATACCTCCATTGAAACACATAGTTTATACTCTTAGATATCTAGTTCACGATAAGTGTCTCCTTTGTGTTTATTTTAACTTGGTAAAATATATCCAAATTGTTAGAAAAATTAAATAGCTTACCAAATGAACATATTCGTCCAAACAGGGAAGTATTGAATCAAAAAAAGGAACAAATCGAACAAACAGTTTTCAAAAACCTCTTATCTTGAGTGTAGCTTCATTTTTGTAAATAGAGAACAACTGTTCTATAACACCTGAAAAATTTTTATTCCGTAACTGTGCTGTTTACATAACTATTAAAATAAGAATAAGGTAATAAGAATAATAATTTAAATACCCTTTGTCATGAACATGATTGCTAGTTTCAATACTAAAATGTCAATAACAATCATCCATTAAGAAAACAATATTTAAACAAATAATAAAGTTGGTAACTTTAAACATCACCAAACGTTATGTATTGGTCTTACGACCAATATAACCGACAATAACCGTATTATTGTACGGTTTACTATTAAATTGAAATCAATAAGTAAGTTTGTTCTCAAATAAAATTTGGCAATTTTTTTTCAATTTAGGAGCTATGTAATATGGTATTTAAATTAAAATGTTTATGAGATACGAATATTTTCGGGCATATACCCTTTATCGTTTAGATATCTTAATAGTAAAAGTATAAAATAGAAAATTACTTATACATTTTCTTTGGACAATTATTTTCCAACTATTTTGCAATTAATTCATATTCAAAAATATAATTTTTATTTAAAAAAATATGTATTTATTTCTTAACTATGCAAAAGAATATTATTCAGTTAAATAGTTGCAGTAAAAACGATACAGGCCCTAAGCAGTTTTTATCATTTTTTCAATATTTTAAATAGTTTATGTGACGAACACGTTCTATTTAATAAAATTATTTTTAATTTTCCTTGCAAAACATAACTATATATTGAATATTCCTCACAAAAGAAGAAAATCAAGTGACCCTTAAACATTCTTTTAAATCACCCTTAATATAGTGCCTATTTGACTGCAATTAATAAACAATTAACTAACGAGTTTGAAAGAGTGTACTTTTATGCTTTAAAAAATATATATTTAAAAACGCATAGTCAATGGTATTTGTTTTTAAGCTACTAACAAATCATACCAACAATTAAATACTTTTAACAGAGTGGGGAAAAATCTTTAGAGTGTCTGTTTGTACGGCGGTTTGCGGGTGAGCGAGAAGGAAATATCTGTAAACGATAACTGTTCAGGCAGATTCAAAGGAAACTCTTACCGTAAATTCTCCTTACTTTATGTAAATAAAAGAATTGGGTAAATACCTCATAGTAAATAAAAAAACAGAATATTTCCCTTTGTATAATTTGTATTTCTTTAGTCATATATCTTTAAATAAATATTGATTCCTTTGTGAAACCCTCTTTTCTGAGAACGGTAGGTTCGGTTTACTGAAGTCGATCACCATAGTATTTCTACATTTTGTACTTATACCATAAGTGTGTGTTATGTAAAGTGCATTTGTACATTATTTTTAACAACAGGCAGTATGCTAATTAAACCATTTTCGTCAAAAACACCAACATATTTTTTATTTCAGTCAATTAAGCATTTATAAACAGAGTTTAATTAAGAACACATTCGTTAACTACGCGTGTTTGTACTACATAACGGTATACTATGTGATTTTACGATAACATTTCGATTAAAGTGAAGATAATATGTACATTTTGTTGAATATATAGTCTTCGTTGATTATTAATAATTTATGTTTTACATAGCTATTATATTAATATGTTATATCGATTCAATATATAATACCAAACCAAGTTCCCAAATTAAGTTTTATGTTCATCTTTAGGAACAAAAATCTATGTACCTTAAAATCCATTAGGAAACGTTAAAAGGTGTTGACATTAACCGCAATCAGACTTCTTCCTGTAGTTAAATTACACAACACCAGTGTCTAACCTAACTGGAACAAAGAATTAACAGACATCCTTCTTGCTTCCCTCCTTTTTGCTTCCCTCTTTCTTGCTTCCATCCTTCTTGGTTTCCTGTAAGGTTTGTGTTTTTCTCGTTGCCTCAGTAAAAAAGGAATTCGGACTACTTCATGAGCCTTTAAATATTGTTAAGACTAAAAATACACAACTCCTAGTTTCTATTATTTGAGATTTGAAATAATGATTTTTAAAACGCAGTAATTTGTTTACAAACTCTGGTTTGCTATCAACATGTTATTGTACTCTCTGAACGCTTGTTTGTTAATTAAAGAAACACCATACTGGTAGCAATAGTATTTTAATGAACTGAGTTTTAATATGTTTGTATTATAACTGTAAATTATTGTTCATCAATTAATTAATGTTTTAAAAACGTAATAATTACTTAATATAACAATGATTAGCCAATAACTATATAAAATTTGCCAACATATTAATATAAAAGTTTGATGGGGCTTCCAAACACGCCTGCAGCCTTCTGTCCCACAACTACCCAGCCTGAGGCACCCATCCTGTTTAGCAAACAAGGTCGTGTTACACAAAGGCCTTTCGAACCTTAAAGTGATTCACTTCGGTAAATAGGCTTTCAGTCAATAAACTCAATATATCCAAGAGTGAACTGACAGTCTACCTCGTCTTAAACAAGTACTGGAACATTTGTTAAAATCATTAATTAAATTAACAGTATAAATTTTAGCAATGCCTGTGAATCCAACTACTGGTCCCAGACACCTGTAAGAGGGACTACAAATGGTCTGCTCCTTCTAAAGATATATACCGGAGCTCTCACATCACTATCATAAACAAAGATGCTGTGGCCTAGCAGTATTCTGTGAAATCCACAGTACTAATGCGGAATGAACTGATGTAGTTTGAGCAATAATTTATATCAACATCAAACTACGTCATGTTTACTTAACCTCTTCCAGGGCTCTTATACTCCAGGAGCCCGCGTTGCAATACCTATTCCTAGGTAATATAATTTCCAATATCACTGATGAATTTGTAAATGGCTAATTGCATTTAGTACTATTTTAACTTACTAAAAATCCTCGAATACTCTAGTAGGAATAATTTATTGAAATAAATGTTTTATATCCATACTTTGGGCTGATAATAACAGGAAACGTAATAGTTAAAGTAACAATGTCCTTGTTAATATGGCGTTAATTTACAGGTTCAACAAATTTAGTTTTAATTTGAGAGAGTAGAGGCATACAAATTAAATTATAAAGAACGTTTTATATTTGATTATGATAAACCCTATAGTCCATTGTATTAATATAATAAACATTCTCGATAAAATCTACACGAGAAGAAAACCCATTAAAATAATAATAATAATATATTTTTATTGCATCTTGTTAACAATTGACAAAATTGTATCGCAATAGTCATTAATAAATTAAATAAAATTTGCCATCCATTCAATCACAATAACACTTTTAAACATACATTTTTTCACGCACCCAAATTCCCATTCATTCGCCAATTATACCTCCAAAATGTCCTCCAGTGTCAATTGTAAAATTCAGTTGCTTCCCAATTATATGCAAAAAACTCGTCTACAATATAAAATGCCAGTTTGGCCAAACATTTCTTGAGACGGTTCTTAAACGCCTTGGGTCTCAAAACATAAATGCTTGATGAAAGCTTTTTGCAAAGACTGTCAACATGTATATTCCAATTTGTAAACCAATACATGTAAATGAGATGGTGTTGTCTTAACAGGTTTTGAGGGAACAGCTAAATACACAGATACATATGAGAATAATGGATTCAGACTATAACATCTTAAATAAGAAAAAATGAAAATTGAAAAGCAAAGTAATTCGTAGAAGAGTTCCCAACAATTGAAGTAACTTAACAGTACGTTTCCAACCACGAGCAAGTTACTAAGGAGTTCCAGAATATTTACACATTTATACTATGTTTATTCTGCTATTTAACAATTGAAATCAACCCACTTAAAATATGTATCAGTAAGCCACTCCTTTCATAAACTACCTATCATACATCCCCAAATCACCTTTAAGATTTAATTAAATGCTGTTTAATTGAACTCTCACAAATTTTCTGTACAACTGTTGTACATAGTTGATACTAAATTTGAAACTAGAAACTTATTAACTTAGTATACATCTCCATAATAAAGTGAACAGACATAATATTCTTTTAGATGAATCATACATACATTATATGCTTTGTTTGTTTAAAGTTTAATATAAATAATATAAAGGTCATAAGTTTGTCCAAACTGTTAAAAATCATATATGGGACCATCCATAAAGTATCTCAATAAGATTTTATTGATCTTAGGTTTATTTCCCCCCTCTCTTCAACTAGCATTGTGCTATACCTTATAATATGCTTCCAATTTATCTATAATTCTTTCTGTTTCTACAATAGTGGCCAGGCTGTCCCTATAAACATCATAAACACAATTATTGCTCCACGTAAGATCGTAAACATCCCATTCAGGCCAGGTCGTAAATCCTTTCAAGACCACTTCCGTCAAGAGCATATAAAGTAGCTGAGTTAAATGTCCGTAAACCCTTTTGGACCAGATTACTTAGCTCAGTTAGGTGTTGTTTTAACTGTTATCTCACTACTTAAATATTATAAACACTAATCTAACTTTTTATGAAGAATTATTACTTTGTATGAAGAAATATATCATTTTGTTAAAAGAACCGTACTAATTTGAGATATTTATTATCTTTTTATATAAATTATAGCCCAATCTCCTTTTTAACCGTACTCTTCCAATTGCCCATTGATCTGGGAACCTCAAAGTAAAGGGGTGCACTTGTACAGAAGTACTATACACTATTTCACATTGAGAATGCAGTACGGTAAGCATATAAGCAATGTTAATCAAATGAAAGTTTGATAGCTACAACTCTTTATAAAAACGGCTCACTAATAAAACGTAAGTTCACATTTAAATTATTGTAGAGGAATACGTTAGGAAGATGTTTATTGCATGTTATCAATGACAATATAGTAATATATTTTTTTAAATGAAATATGTGCGTTAGAATTATATAGCTCTTAGAAATTCTGTTTTGCAAGGACACAATTAGCTTGAACTGCATATTAAATCAGTAAATATTGATTTGAAATGTTGTGTAAACCTAATACAGAAGTATTGGATGCTGACTGTGTTAGTATTGTAGTAGAGATTGTAGGCAATACGTTGGATACTCGGTCCTATTAATACTGACATGGCGTCCGCTCAATGGTTGCTATCTGCTTAGACACTACTAAAGAAGTCTGGGGTGTCTATGTTAGGTGATAATCATTGTACGGATGTTGTGTGGGGGTGATAACTGAGTATCAAGCTTGTAAATTAGCTGAAAATCAGCCCAGCACTACGTGGTTCGGATTCCACGTAAATCAGTAGGTTCCTTAGTTGCCCTAGCTGTTGGGCTATTAATAAATTGCCCTTTCTGATAAACAGTTGAACTCAGTTAGTAACCAGACTACACTCATTCACACTCATCCTATACTCATATCATCATTCATATTCGCCTTAAAATACGCACAACGTTGTGTTGGCGTCTTATATGTAAGAATGTAGGAATATTAATTAATTATATAATAAATTGAATTTATTATTATATAACAAAAGTAAAAAGTAATTTACATTTTTTAGAAATTACATTAAAAATTCAACTTGTAAGGAAGTTTTTTATTTGTTAATCAGGAAAGCTTCGTCAGCGGTAAAATTGTTTTTTATTTGAACCTTTTGAACCTTGAACAAGGAACCAAATAAACATTGGCACTTGTTTTTTATTTGAAACTTTCCCCCCTTAATAAGCACAGTTCAGTCGATAAAAAGTGACAAAGAAACACGACCATCTGCGAGCGCGGTGGACATCGTGTTGGTGGCTGGCCGCACTCTGAACCAACCGCAATTCCATTGCTGCTGCAATGACTGAAGTGAACTCTGAAGAAATGCAATTCATTTTGTACAAAACCTATTATGATAAAAAATATGCTGCTTAAAGATGGATTTATAATGAATGTATTCATAAAGCCAGTTATTATTTTTCATTTATTTTAATGGCGCATAAAATCATTAGAATGGGTGTTACATATAGTGTAACATTTTTAGTCGCCCGTCCATTCCAAGAGAACAAAGAGTGTAGTATGTTGTTGATCTTTCTTAACTAATTAGTTTTTATAAATTATTGTCTTTAAAAAATGCTTGTAAATAAAATTTTTGGTTTATTGCACGGCAATCACCATATCACATTTGCTGGTGTTTTTTTTTGTTTTTTTTCAATTCTGAAAAGCGTAATAAAACAAAATATTCAAATTTAACTGTGATTGTTGTTACAATGGTAACACTACTGGCTGGAACTTATCAGTTTACTCTGGAGAGGGTTGCCATACGTCCGTATTTTGTTTTTACTATTACTTTGGGCAATCGTCAATCGACAACAGTGAGAGACAATTGTGTATTGTATGATGACTCATATACTATTCTCTATTATACTACCACACACCCCTCCCTTAAATTAAATTGTTACATCTCTTGTAATTGGCCGAAAGTAAAAGTGTGAAAATATTTGAAAGAGTTTTGGAATTTGCTCTTTCTTTACCTAGTACTTCGGCACCAGTTGAACGAGTTTTTTTTTTCCATAAATGAATATTTCTGGACACCCGATCGGAATATACAGTCAGTGGAGAAGGTCGAAGCTATTCTGAACATCAACATTAACAGTGACATGTCATGTACAATTTATGACAATTTAACTGTGTCATATTTTGTCAGCTGAGGTAAACTGAGTTCAGCCAACTTAACTTAAACTTAATGAACTACTTTTTTAAGTATACAAGAAATTTTAGTATTGTATTACTATGAATTCTTTTAATTAAATATAGTTGTAATACTAATATTAATCACAGTGCTATTAGTACAAATTTCCCAATTTAACAACCCAAATTGCATATCATAAAATGTATAAGACCGTTTAAAAAATTTCCCCCCCATCAGACCCCCAAGTATATCTGATGTCCGTATTTTACTTCGAAAATGTGTGGCAACCCTAAATCTTGGGGTGTTTATTCCTTTGCATCAACAGAAGACAAAATGATCGAAAGGCCCAAACAAGTGACACGCCCGCCTCGTCCTTATTGATGGTTTACAGATAATATAGAACGCATACTTCACTGGTTTATTTATTTGCAATCTAATTTTTCTCTAAAAGTAATTATTTATTAGAACACAATGAAATGTCTTAAATACGAAAAGCGTACATAATTAATTGTAATTATATTAATACAAAATAATGATTTTATTCGTCTATTTTATTTTATTTCTCTTATTATCACTAATATTTTTCTTATACATAAATATTGACTCTTAAAAATATCAAAAGATTTTTCATGGTTAATAATTTGTTTAATTTTAAATCAATTTTTAAGTAAGGAGACTCCATTCGTCCACTTTTTAAATAATTTCAGTAACAGTTTAATTTCATTAAACGTTTCAAAGATATGGTTTCTAGAACAAAAATATTATAATATATATCCTACCAACACCGTGTCAGACCCAACAAGTACAGCACGCAGACAGACAGTGCTCTATATTTTTGCACCAGATAGTAGCTGAGCACCTGTCATAAGCACCGTACTGCATTTTCAACTTGATATAAGAGTAAAAGATGTTATCACCCGATCACCAGCTCACCATTTACTTAGTAGAAGCAAAAAATTACAATTAATTTATCACCTAGCCAACTTATTAAACTGTGTTTTTATTTTTTTAGTTAGAAAAGAATGTTAACTAAACGGAATTGTTAGTAACATTCTTCAAGCAGAAAACTTACTGTAATAGGCAATGTTTAATATATTTTAAACATTCATTCCACATCAGACTTCTTACGGTTAAGTTAGCAGGGCTACCATCAACCAAAGAAGAACACAATGCTCTTATGTACGTACGTGGGATGTTTAATGTTACTTCACACTTTTAGATGTGGTTAGGAATATTTGCCCATAATTGTATTACCTTTCATATTTTTGTGTTGTTATATATAAATTGTTATATATAATGATTAAAGCACAGCTTGATAAGCTAAAGGTTCTCAGTTCGATCACAATTATAGTAATAATACATTTTGAAAGGGGTTAGATGATAGCAATAATCTTTTAATTGGTCTTTTAATACATTAATTAGTAACACTTCGTGAGCAATAGTCAGCTTTAGTTAGTAACAATGACATTTCTCCAAATGGAGACTTATATAATATTTACATTATAGTAATCCAAGTTGAACCCGTATTACGATAATGTAAATTATAACTACATTTGCTCATCTAAACTCATTATATTTTTTCAACATTCATATTCGCCACTATATTGAAGATTGGGTCTGAAGAATTATTATAAAAAACAAAACGTACTTACTGTCAAGGCTATTTTTATAAACATTCCATTAGTGTTTATCCTCTACAGCATAAAAAGTAATATTTTCCAATCTTTAATTCTCACCTGTTGAACTTAGCTTGGCTGAACAGATGAAATGAAGCTTAACAGTTTACCAATATACTTGTAATACTACTGCACTTGTATGTGCAGGCAGGAGGGTCTGTACCTCTGTACTTGTATGAGTGGGCAGGTGGATCAGTACCACTGTACGTGTATGGGTGGGTGGGTGGATCAGTACCACTGTACGTGTATGGGTGGGTGGGTGGATCAGTACCACTGTATGTGTATGAGTGGGCAGGTGGATCAGTACCACTGTACGTGTATGGGTGGGTGGGTGGATCAGTACCACTGTAAGTGTATGGGTGGGTGGGTGGATCAGTACCACTGTATGTGTATGAGTGGGCAGGTGGATCAGTACCACTGTACGTGTATGGGTGGGTGGGTGGATCAGTACCACTGTACGTGTATGGGTGGGTGGGTGGATCAGTACGACTGTACTTGTATGGGTGGGCAGGTGGATCA
Source organism: Stictocephala bisonia (assembly GCA_035578905.1). Classification (NCBI taxonomy): domain Eukaryota; kingdom Metazoa; phylum Arthropoda; class Insecta; order Hemiptera; family Membracidae; genus Stictocephala; species Stictocephala bisonia. The sequence goes on along the minus strand of JAQJVL010001013.1, from coordinate 2,591 downwards.
ATATTTCTGTACGTGTATGGGTGGGCAGGTGGATCAATACCACTGTATGTGTATGGGTGGGCAGGTGAATCAGTACCACTGTACGTGTATGAGTGGGAGGGTGGGTCAATACCACTGTAAGTGTAAGGGTAGGGAGGTAGGATCAGTATCACTGTACGTGTATGGGTGGGTGGGTGGGTCAATACCACTGTACGTGTATGGGGGGGACAGGTGGATCAATACCACTGTATGTGTATGGGTGGGCAGGTGATTAGTACCTCTGTACGTGTATGGGTGGGCTGGTGGATCAATACCACTGTATGTGTATGGGTGGGCAGGTGGATCAGTCCCACTGTACGTGTATGGGTGGGGAGGAGGATTAGTACCACTGTATGTGTATGGGTGGGTGGGTGGGTCAATACCACTGTATGTGTAAAGGTAGGGAGTTGGATCAGTACCACTGTATGTGTATGGGTGGGTGGGTGGGTCAATACCACTGTACGTGTATCGGGTGGGCCGGTGGATCAATACCACTGTATGTGTATGGGTGGGCAGGTGGATCAGTACCACTGTACTGTGTATGGGTGGGAGAGGTGGATTAGTACCTCTGTATGTGTATGGGTGGGTGGGTGGGTCAATACCACTGTATGTGTAAGGGTGGGCGGGTGGCTCAATACTACTGTATGTGTGAACGGGTGGGTTGGTCAACACCACTGTACGTGCTTAAATAATATTAAATATTATTTAATACTAGAGGACACCCCTGCATGCTTTGCGTCCCAACCCTGACGCTCGCTGCGATCGATACACCCCGGCCTTTGGCTTCGGCATGTGACACTTGACTACAAATAATAGCAGATTACCTGTATAATGTAAAATCACAATATTAAATTTATTTACAGTATCTCATTTTCATTTACTTTTGCTGAATATTAAACTCTTATTGCACCAATAGAATAATGTCAAATATACAAAATAAACATATTTATTTATTTAGAAAACAGCTATTATTAATTTACTTAAATCAACCTAATGTTATCCTTATGGAACAATCTTTACGGGGTGGTTTCTACCCCTTAGAAGTGTTTTATCAAGAAGTTATCTTATGCAAAAGATCTGGATCATTAAACAACAATATTATTTAAGACTTTACGGTAAAATAACTTTATTTTTCAATGTTAACTCATTTTTTGATTGGTCCATAAAGGTTCATTAATATTCATTGCATAGGACATTTCTTGGTCATTCGTAGATTATTGCTTTGTCAAAGCATTCAATATAGTTGGTAATACTCGAAGTTTTTAGTAGATTGAGAAATTACTTTCTCGTGTACCTTTATCCATATGATTCTTACAAAGTGTTAACGCAGCAATTAACTATTGTTTGTCATAATAATTTCCTTGCTCATTCGCTCCTTGTACTGATGGAACTTCTCCAAGTATGTCACTAGGTGACCACAACCACAACTTGTTGCATACTTGTTAATGTCGCAAACCTGTGCTCTCTGGTGATACAACTGATGTTTTATTCACATGGCATGCAACAATGTTGGAAGCTTGCTTATCGACAAACCACATCGTGTTGGAGAATTCATAATACACTGTACAACTGACTGCTAACTCCCACACTATATACTTAAAATTGAAGTGATTTTACATCCATAAGGAAACAAGAAGAACATTCATAGTTCTTAATGGAAATTTCCCACTCAGACACCATTCGTGGGAGAACCTGTTAAGTCTGTTTTAGGTCACTTAATTAAAAAGCGTGTGTATAGACCAATGGAGGATAACAATATGCACAACTATACATGCAATAAATAACACTTTATTACTTTCCAATGTAGGGAAGGAAGACCCAAATATCTTTATTGCAATAAGGTTTAGATTAGGATGTTGTTATAAACCGCTTTAACTATAAATTTTAAATGGTGAAAACAATTTGACTAACCATAAAGGGAGTTTTTTTGTAGTTTCTCATATACAATTGTAATTTTTATATTTTAAATAGCGTACGGATCCAATATTTTACTCCCCCAATAGTTTGTATGATATATATTTGCCAATGTTTTGGTATTAATACATTTATTTGAATTACTTATAATCTATACAAGTCGACTCAAATCTTAATTAACTGTTATAAGTGAGCATATTATTATAGTACTATACAATTAAGATCGTCTATAGGCATTTAATATTTGTATTACATTTAATCAAACACTCGGCCATCACAAATTAACAGAGTAAATTGTACCTTTAACCGTAGAGAGAGATTGAGACATTGGTGCTGAGTGTTTACGTGAGTTCATGAATTTTTAAATTTAGATATACCATCGAAACGAAATAAGGCTTAGGGCACGGCCACATCAGCCAACTTGGTCACATGCGACCAGAGCCAAACTTAGGTCGTAAGTAGTGAATATCTGCTGGTTTTAGACCCAGTAGTGAATTAGTGGCAGAAATAGACTCACTTTCGGGTATCTTCGGGTCGATTTTCCAAGATGGCGACCACGTTCGGGTATCTTCGGGTCACGTGACCACCCCGAGCTCTGATTGGTCCATTTTTTTTTGATTTTCCAAGATGGCCCATTTTCCCGAAATTTTTTATTTAAT